>CAUYRH010170932.1:0-34455 GCA_963574655.1 Perodicticus potto | reverse complement strand
TAACCCAAAATGGATTTATGACTTTGTTTTTCTACAGAGCAGAAATCTTTAGGCCCCAAGACATTATGTACAGACAGACATATGTCATCCTCTGATCCGTATCACCAGGGGTGGGGTTGTTGGCCCCTAAGCACCTGGGCTAAACGGAAGCATACTTTACTGTTTTTGTGGACTTTTACCTCTGAACAAACAGCCTCTGTGTGTATGCTTCAGGGGGAGCCCAGCTTTCTTGCTTCTGTATTAGCAAAAGCCATTTTAACCCATTAAAGGCTTGCCTTTTTGTGGCTTATGTAGGGTGGTCTTCTAACCTACAGTTTATGCCACACCTACATATTTCACAGGTCTATAGAATTTGAGAGTTTTTATGGACAGAATTTTACACATAAAAATTTGGAGACTCTTTTCAGGATTTCCAACATCATTTCCCCCAATTCTTTCTAGCCAGAGTGAAGCCCTGTTTTGATTTCTATGCAAATCATATACTATGTATTGTCATTCTTTTTGGGCTGGCTTCATTTGCTTAACAGGATTTAGAGATTCTTCCATATATTTAACGTATCAGTGGAGTATTTTTTTTCTGTTATTGTGAATATTCCATGCTATTAATATACCACAAATTGTTCATCAGTTTAGCAACTGATGGACATTTTGAAACATGAAGCAATTATAAATCAAGCTTCTATGAAAATTTTCATATATTTTATTTGTTTGATTATACATCTAAACAGAGGAGTGTATCTGTCGTGATAGACTAGGTTATGCTGCAATGAAGAACCACCTCAAATCTCTATGGCTAGACAGAGCAAAAGTTTAAATTCTCATTATGCTTCTTTTCCATTGCAAATCATTTGGGGTTTACACACCGCCTTATTTTCCTTTGGGACACAGAGCAGCCTCCATCTGGAGTATTGTCAGCATGGAAGAGGAGGGGGAGGACAAACAATTGGCTCATAAATTTTACCCCCCCATTGTAAA
Source organism: Perodicticus potto (assembly GCA_963574655.1). NCBI lineage: Eukaryota > Metazoa > Chordata > Mammalia > Primates > Lorisidae > Perodicticus > Perodicticus potto. The sequence goes on along the minus strand of CAUYRH010170932.1, from coordinate 33,480 downwards.
ATGCTTAACTCCATTCACATTTCATGGATAAAGCAAGATGTATGGCCACCACCTAAATTACAGAAGCAGAAAAAGGCATTTCTATCATGTGATCAAGAGAACTAGAAATAGTTGGTGCACAGCATTAATAAAAACCATAAGGAGCTATAGGAATACAATGAAAAAACGAGAGTAATAAGAAATTAATTTTGAGTTTGAGATGAATAAAAACTGAGGAATGAAAACTGATAGAGTTAAGTTCTCAGAAAAATGACTTTCCAATAAACTGCTAACTGAAAAATATTGGAGGAAAAATAACAAGCTTCTAAAACTTCTCCATCGTCTTCTTAATCTAGTTTATTCTTGTTGTTGTTTGTTTTTATTTTTTGAGACAGGGTTTCATTCTGTCCCCCAAGTGCAGTGTCATTATCCTAACTCACTATAGCTTCAAATTCCTGGCCTCAAGTGATCCTCCCACCTCAGCCTCCTGAATCCCTAGGACAATAGGCCCTGCCGCCATGTCCGGATAACTTTTTTTTTTTTAGAGAGATAGGATCTCACTATGTTGCCCAAGTTGTTCTCAAACTCCTGGTTTAATCATTCTTTCAGCCACAGCCTCCTAAAACACTTAGATTACAGGTATAAGCCACCATGCCCAGCCCTACTTTATTTATTATTGATCACAGTAAACCAAATCTGGGTTTCTTGTATAAGAAAATCACAACCTATAACAAGACGGTGCATATTTTGAGTAAGGAAACAATTAAAATGATGATGGCCTTACTTATATTCCATGGTAACTCTGGGCCAGGGGGACAATCTGGAGGACAATCTATTTCATCCGCGTTTTTTCACACCGTACAATGATAGCCTGAAAATACGCCATCAAGAATTCATCAATTGAAACTGTCACTCTCATTGAATAGGAGTTACCTGAAAATATAGAAACAGAATAATGATTGTTAAATCTATCACTAAGGAGCTGGTAATGTGGAGATTATTCTTAACATCTATTTGGGGGATTTGAATATTAGCTTCTTTTCTCACTCATCTATGAAGGTTTATTCACACTCAGTACCAAGGACAAAGGGAATTATCAGCCTAGCTGTAATAATTCATTGCTACACTAAGGGGCGCCAGGACCACACGTTTAACACAACATTTCTAGATTCGAAGAACTTACCAAAGCTCAAATACCCTTGATCATGACACTAAATAGGAGCCATCATTATTTAGTAAATATTTTCCCCCAAGACCAGGGCTCATAGGAGTCCTTGAAGGTACAACTGAGCCACACTAAAAAATTAATGTATGTTGTTAATGTCAATAAATTTACTAATGTCTTTATGAAGCTTTACATAAATTAACTCATGTGGCAACATCTTATTAAATCTCAATAAATTTAGATAAGAAATTGTTAGTAAAAGTTTCAAAAAGTTTAGATGAGATCATAATAAAAATATTCTCACATGTTTAAGGCTTTTATCTGGAATGGAAGGTGTGTATATATTATACTAATAATTCCATGTGTCTTTTCCACTCTGCTGAATAGCTCCACATAGGAAAAGTCAGGTTCAAATTCACATCAATACATTTTTTAAGAGTAGGAGTAGCTATCACCTGAGATCTCTCCGGAGCCCTCATACCCCTCCTCCTGCATTACCATTTGAAGTTCATTGTCTTCTCAGGAGCATGAAATGCTTCCAAAAATGCCAGGTCTTGGGTCCCATCACAATTTCCTACACTTTTAGGAAGCAATCGTATGTAATGATACTGTTACTCCGAGCAGGGAAGAAGAGACTTACTGAATCATATAATACATCCATAATGAAAAAAGGCATCAAATAAAAACTTCCATAGGTTGCAAGTGCTAGCTACATTCACTGTCATTTTAAGTGTTACTCCATGGAATCCTCACAAAAACTCCAAGAGGCAGGGACAATTATTCCTCTTTTAAAAGTAAGGAAATAAAAGTTAGACAAACTTGCCCTGAGTCATGTAACCAGTAGGTGCTGGAGCCAGAATTGTAATTAAAATCTTTTTGATCTCAAGTTCCTTCTCCTGATATGTAATTAGCACATTTATTTTTGCCAAACTGATGCACTGAAAAGGAGTTTTCTAATTTATCTGTATATATAGCAGTAGTAATCTTACCAAATCATTTTTTCTTTAAAAATGCAAAAGCACATTTCCTCAGAGGAAACACAATCTGTTTTCATTTTTGCACCAAACTTTCTAAAAGTTAGATTTACTCCAAATTCATGTGATTCTTTAAAGTGAAAACAACAATTAGAAGTAATCTTTATCAAACCTGAGCTATAGCTATTATGACACAACTTGTAGTTAATATAAAAGTCTCAATAATTTCATATGTCAGTTTGTCTATGGATGCCTGTAAGGAGGGGAATTTACTAAGAGTTGAAAAGGAGTTTGTAACAAATTGACAGCAATCGCCTTGCCCAGGGGCTTGTAATATTGGTAGACCATTTATACCTAAGTCAATGAGATTGAATGTACACATCAAGTACACAGCCTGTTATGCTATTAACTCATCAACAAATATTTACTAAATGCTTTAGTAAGGCAAAACAGGCATAGGAAATCAGAAGATGAAACTTTTACTTGAGCTTGTAAAAAGACAGAAGTAATAAAGCAAAGAAATAAAATATAAAGGGTTTGCTCCCATATGGCACATATTAATCACTTTTCATATAACTAAGACATTCACTGATTAGAAAAGAAATTTTCTGCATTTTATGCTTCTTTCATTTCTAAAGATGGAACTAGATCAATGGTAAGATTCATGTAAATAGTAAGTTAATGGCCAAACATGTAACTTCTGCATCTTAAGTGCTAATTATCCTCAGGGCTCTGATTTTTTAATATAAATCAAAATTTGATTGTGTTATCAAAGTAGGAAATTGTTTTAGCAGGATACACAATTACATACTAAAGTATGGAATAGCAATTGGAAATAAATGGACTTGAGTGATATAAACTGCATAGCTATAACCATAGAGATAAGTTATGACCTTAAACAACTTGTGTCTCAGTTGTGCTATAACTAAAAGTGACCCAAAAGCCTTATCTTTCTCTGTATATATCCTTCTTTTGACCTCCAGTCTACCTGTGTGCTTTTTTGCCAACTTTTGTCTCATCTTATTTTTGCCACTACAAAAATCAGAGATTCTTGGAGGATGACTGATTTGATGTGACAGAGCAGAAAATATTAGGATGGTGTTAGTTATCATCTTAAAGATACTCTAAAAATCACAGGGGCAGTACTAAAAGGAGTCAACAGCTCACTTAAACAAGCTTCTAATGGTCAAATGTAATCATTGAAACAATGAAATAATACTACTAAAATAATATTGAATATAATAACTATGAAGATGATAACTGGTACTTTTGAGTCTATAAAAGGGTATAAACATGATATGCAAAATGGAAGTATAGGAAAAATAATGGTCAAGCCCAATTAAGGTAAATGTAATAGGATGTGAGTAGTTTTCATTTATTTTAATATATAACATAGTAGACCATATCTATGGGCATAGTGTTTTCATATTATGCATCAGCTTTAGAAGTATACATATAAATATGTTTCTATCTCTTTAATGGAAGAATAAACAAAGAACTATGAATAAATCAAATAATGAGGGAAGGTGTTAGCACACTGAGAATAGGAAGAACTAATTGAAATCACAAAAAATAATTATAAAGAAAAGTAACAGGGATGATAGGTAGAAAAGAATTATGTATTAACAATTATTATTTATAGTAATAACTCTTACTATGACAATAGTAATAACATATTACTATGTTGTAATGCTCTATGTATGCTAACTCATTCAACCTTCTAATAGCCCTGTGAGTTGTATGTTATTATTCCCATTTTAAAAATGAAAACTGAGACATAGAAATTATATAATACGTTCATAGTCACCTAATTAGCAGGGCACAGAGCTGGTATTTAACTCTAAGTAGTTTGACTCTAGAGTCAGCACTTAACCTCTACACTACCAAACATTCTACAAGGATTCCTTTGAGTCTATCTACTCAGACTTTGGTCTGATAGCCAAACATTGAATGCTTCTACAGATTGAAATCCTTTTAAGGAGTTACAGTCACATGCTAAATAAGTCTTTCAAAAATAATTTTGGTAGCAAAGATATCAGAATTGAAATTATAAAACTTAGGGGAAGTGTGGACTTAAAAATCCATACTGATGACATAAGAAAATTTTAGCTAGTAAAAGGAAGTTCAGCATGATGACTAGTGCCTAGATTTTGAGTCCCCTCGGGAGAAGCAACCAGGAATCAATTAATTGTCCCAGTGAGATGTAATTCACCCAAAGTATACATTTCAGTTGTTTTTAGTATAGTCACAGAGTTCTGCAATCATCACCACAACCTAATTTTTGCCTCTCCCAAAGAATTTATTGATCTGAGTATCTATAACTTCAGAGGTCTGAAAAATATCATTTGGGTGATGTGGTTCTACAGGTATTATTATAACCATAAGAAGAAATCATATCACTGAATCTCTACGAGATTATCAAAACAGGAGTAACAGTAATACATGAAATATACAAAAACATACTGGAAAAAGTCTGAAATAAGCCCACAGTGCCTACTTTTGAAGAAAAAGTATATGGCAATCATAGCAACAGTAAAAATAAATAAATGGGACTTGATTGAATTTAAAGCTTCTGCATATCCTAGAAAACCAACAGAGCAAATAGGCAACCTACAGAATGGGAGAAGATATTTGCATGATGTACATCTGATAAAGAGCTAATAAGCAGATTCAATAAATAGCTCAGCAAATCATCAAGAGAAAAATCAAACATCACCATTAAAATATAGGCAAAAGATATGAATAGAAGTTACTTTCCAAAGAAGATAGGCCCATGGCCAAGACACATATGAAAAAATGTTCAATGACACTAATTATCAAGGAAATGCAAATCACAACCATTAATAAGATATCACATAATCCCCCAATGAGAATGGATTTTATCAAAAATTTCTAAAATATTATATGCTTGTGTGGATGTGGAGAGAAAGGAACACTTATTTACTTGTTAGTGAGACTACAAACTACTACAACTGCAATGGAAAATAGTATAGAGATGCCTCAAAGAGCTAAAAGTAGATCATAGACCTACCATTTGATCCAGCAATCCACTACTGGGTACGTACTTACCCAAAGGAAAAAAAGTCATTTTATCAAAAATACAATTGCACTCAAATGTTTATGGAAGTACAATTCACAATTGCAAAGATGCGGTATCTACCCAAGTGCCCATCAACTCAAGAATGGATTAATAAAATATGGCATATGGTGTACTACTCAGCCAGAAAAAGAATGAATTAGTACCTTTGCAACAGTCTGGATGGAACTGAAGACCATTCTTCGTAGTGAAGTATTGCAAGAATGTATTCACTATTAAATTGAAACTATATGATCAGCACTTGTGTACACAGAAGGAAATAAAACTTAATGAATAACAAGCAGGTACAGGGTGGAGGGAAATAGGTCAAATCACACCTTATGGGTAAAATGTACAATATCTAAGTGATGAGCATAGATCACCCAGCAATCCAAGTAACCAAAACATTTGTACCCCCAGAAATATTATGAAATAAAAAGGGGTATGTATGGGTGTGTGTATACACACACACACACAGAACAATGACTTTTGCAATCATGTTTATGTATCTACTGTTTAAGGGGGTTGAATAATTAATTTTAGAGACATATAATTGTTTAAGGAATATAATAAAATTTATAATAGATGTTTAGATACTCATGAAAAAAATCTGTTCTGACAGTTTTATTTCCGAGCAATGCATTTAGTTCTAAAATTACACAAATAAATCTATATACTCCTCTCCAAAAGCTCCCCCAATACATTAAAATTTCTATGAACATTTGTAATCTTATTGAAAACATGCGGTACTAAATGATCATTAGGCATCAGTTTATAAAGTGTATCTGAACTGCCTCTTTTAGGGTTCTCCTAATTCAGACCCCTATCTATAAAATTATTTGTTAGAAGTTGCTCTTCGGTGTGGCTATTCAAGAGGGTTTACTAAAATTGACTGAAGGGCTATATGGGATAAAAACCAGTTAATCATTTAAGCAGATAATGTAAGCGTTTTATATATATATAAAATATGTATGTATGTCGTCATAGCGTGGTTTTAGTATTAATCTATGCAAGCTATTCACTAAGGATTCAGTCAAAACACATGGCTCTTCATGGTATTCCTATTCGGATCTCAGTCTTCTTTAATCATTCAGCTCTGAACCATTGCTGGCCTCTTCTAAGTCCCCCGAGGATCGTATTCTGCTCTGTCTACATAAGAATACTTGCTTTTTATGTCAAGACATTTACTGTCAGTTACAAAGAGAATTGCTTGCTGTCTAGACTTTGTATACAGAATTTTTGTCTGCTCTGTCTCTAGCTCATGCACAGAGCTCTGTGTATTGCTGGAATTTTTAAGTAAGCTTGCATTCCTGTACTATAGACCCTAAGCTGTCTATAGCTATTTATTATCAAGGAAATTATATGTATTTTGTATGTGGTTTTGGCTCTATAGACACTGTCTTCTTTGTGTTAGGAGTGTTTTATATAATACTGAGTTTTTAATAGAAAAATTATAGCTTCTAGGTATATGGTGGGTTTTGTTTGTATAGTGTATAATACATTCCAGTTACTATTCAAAGTGCATTACAGATATTGATTCAACTTCATCTTTCTAAAAACTTGAAAAGGCAGGCATTATCATTATCTCCATCTTGTAAGTGATAGAGCTGGGGAACAAAGTAATTAAAGAAATAAAAGTCTGCATCGGAACTAGATTTTCAAAGAAGTTATTAAGATTTAATTGGTGAAAAAAAAAATCTCCTGAGAGGAAATGACATGATCAGACAAGTTCTAAGGAGTCATATTTATAAAGATATTCTCCAGTGAGAGGGCATCTCTAGTGCACCGAAGTGAATATTTCCTGATTTTCCCAAAACCACACAGCCAGTAAATGGCAGAGACAGCACATGAACCCAGAAGTCTATCTCCAAAGCCCATGCATTTAACACAACCTGGAAAGACTGACTGCTTTCCAGAAGTCATTGAATTCTATGACACTTTTTGCCCAGAATTATTAGCTGCAAAGTCTCACTGCATTTGGAACTCAACACAAAATGAAAAAAAAAAAAAAATAGATTCTAGAAGCAACCTCCTCCTCCACCAACCTCACTCCCTATTACCTTCCTCTGCTTTACTTTTCTTACTGTCTTTCAATATATTATAAATTATGTTTGTTGTGTTTATGGCCTGTCTCCCTCACTGGACAATGAGCTTCCTTAAGACCTGGATTTTATTTTTCAGTGTTGTACTCCCAGTACTTAGAAAAGTATCCGAAACATAATAGGTGCTCGAGAAATTTTGTTGAATGAAAGAATGGTCAAATTAACTTACATTCCAAATAATTGCAGATTAGCAATTCTGGCTAGTGGCAAAAGAAAAACTTTATGGAGGATACTTGAGGAAAGGCAAGACTCTCATAGGCAGGTGAAAACATGAAGAGCAGGAGAAAGCAGTGGGAAGTGGGAGGAGGAGCAAATACATAAAATTTGAGACACAGGGAAAGTAAGTCTGTTTGTCTCTAATGTACATGAGTATGGGAAAAATGAAAAATAGATGTTACAGATTAGGAAAAATGGAAAATAAGGTAGAATATTCTTAATTCCAAGAAATATCACGTTTTATCTGGTATCCTGACTGTCCTCTATGTTAATGTTGGGTAGTTAGAAACAGCTGTCCTGGGAAACAGGACAATGGGAGTGGGGCCAGACGTCCACCTTGGTGCTGCCCTCCGTAATTTTGCACCAAGTGATTGCTCACACCAATCTACCAATCAGAACCTAATGTGCCAACTGAAAAGGGTGTAGAAGACTTTCTAGCCCAGAAACAGGGACAACAGAGTCTTGAAGGTGACCTAGAATAGCCTTGCGACTAATTATCATGCCATTAGCTTAAATCTGCACTGCAGTCCCCACTCCCCCTGGACTCTCAGAAAGTCTCATGGGAGGTCCACATGTATAGTAAGACTGTACTTACCCAAACCTCTGAATCTCAAGATAGGGCCCAAGCCGAGTGGCATAAAGGAGAGTCACTGGCCATAACCTCTGCCTCTTTGCCTATTCACTGGGGCCATGGTGGCCTGTTTGCTGTCTATGACAAACATACCTTACATTGTAAACTGACTTACTCTGTATTCCTACCTTTCTCTTCCTCCATAAACTTTGTTTCATACTTGCCTTACTTTGGGGTGTCTGGTCATTGTTTGTCCAAGAGTCCAAAAACCAGGAACCCAGGCAGCTAGCTGCCTGAAACCCCTGACCAGAAATTCTAGAATGCAGGTAGCTTGCCTTGAAACCCAACATGAATATATTTGAGAAGTAATCAGAAAAAAGTAAGAAAAGTCAAATGATATAATGATAATAAATAACATAGAAGTATTTCTATACATTTTAATGAACTTTGCTGAATCCAAGTCAACATGCATATATTTTTAATAAAATTAAAGTATATGGAAAAGTTTATGATATAAGGTCGAAGTTAATTCTAGAACGTCTCGTATTCAGAATTGATGGAACCTTCAATGAATTTGATTTCAGTTTCTTGCCTAAGAAAAAATATACAACCTTAAATGTGTTACAAAGGCCAAAAGCAAAAAGAATAATTTGAAGAGTAAGACACAAAACGAAAAGTTATGTTAAAAAGTTTGAGGAAGGAGATATTTTAAAATATATGAAATATGTCAGCTCTGAGTGTAATTACTCTTGTACAAATGGTAAACATTTATTAGGATTAGAAAGAAAACATGTAGAATCATCATTCGTCTTTTAGAATAAGAATCATACATGGATTTTATGCTTTCTTATCTCAGTTTTGCTTCCAGCTACTTGATTCTGTTATCTGTATAGGTATTATTTACATGCTGTTTTCTAAAATAAAATTCTTCAAACGTTTAAAGCAAAGAAAACAAATGTAAGTTCCATAACAGCAGACAATAGTTATATGTATTTTATAATCTAATAAATCATGGGTGTGGAATGGTTGCTGAATCACAATAAAATTAATCAAACCCAAAATGTTCAAATTAAAATAATGTTTCCAGTGTATTGTTGAAGTGATGAAAGGGAAAGTATAAAAAGGAAATATATCCAGGATTATAATGTGAAAGCTAAGTGAGTTTTAAATGAAAAATCTTATAGGGATATAGACAACCTTAAAATTGCGAGGAAAGCATAGTGTGTAACAATTCAGATTTTACAACTCACAAATTTTATTCTGGGAAGATTTTGACAGAACTCAATGACCATGGAAAATTGACATGGACTCTAATTAATTATTCATCTGGAAAAATCCCTGGGAGAAATCAACAAAAATCAAACTGCAAACACATAGAAGGAAATGGTCTAAGGCCAAAGATAATCTATGCTTATCCTGTCAGAATTGTCTGACTTTCTCCTAGGAGATAAAATTAAATCTGATAGATGAGAAGTTTAAGACCCTCCATTAATAGGTATCTTGGCGTGGTTTGTGTTGTCCTTTTCGTCTTTGTTTTCAAATTTCTCTCTTTTCCTTTTCCACATACAAAACTACTCCAAAAGATATATTCTATTTTTAAGCAAAATGCATGAAAATACATTTAACATAGTTAAATTTAGACATGTGTATAATCACCTATTTTTAGTGGGCTTTTCTGGGGCTGAATTTGAAAATTCCCCACCGTCTGACTTTGTTCCTCACCTGGTACCCCGGCTCTTAAGACCTAAAAATAACGTGCCTGGTTTAGCAGGAGGAATGATTCTGAAGGAACTGTTAGAAGTGGAGCCCCAAGGCTGCCAGATATCGAAAGCTTTGTGCAAGTGGGATCCAGTAGAGTTGATGAAACAAAAACTAGGCAGCTTTCTATAAGCTCAGTTTTACAGAGAACAAAACCGCACAGCAGGGACCCTCACACCTTGTTGGTTCTCCATTCTTGTTACTGGGCAAAGATTTTTTCCTTTGGTTTGAGCACTGTTGTTTCAAGCAGTCAATAGATACCCCATAGCCAACTTCCCAAAGGAAAAAACACTGCATCAGCTTTTAAAAGTGGGCACTCCGTGCTAGCAAGGAGGGGCGCTCCAGCCCCTGAAGGATTTAAATTAGTTCTCTTCCTCACAATTCATTAGCAGCATCTTCTGTTAACCTTTCCTATTCTGTATCTGAAATCGCTCATGGTTGGCCATTCACTAAAATTGGAGACATGTGAGGTCAGATTCTGTCTTTTCAGGTCAGAAATCCTTTTCTTTCTTTATGCAGTCAGCGTCCTTTTGTTAAGCAGTCCTTATAAAAACAAAAGCAGAACCCTCAGATATTAAAAATGAACCATTACCACAAAAAAGAAAGGCTTATTCGAATGTTCCCAATAGGTGCAAGAGGCAACTAGATTCATATCTGTACATGTAACACACAAAGTGTGAACGTACAAGCACACAGGCATGTATGCATTCAAGCTTGCAATTTTGAACATAACCACTCTATTTTGTGGAAAAAAAATATTTTCAGTAAATAGATCAATGGATAACTGCTTTATTCAGTAGCAGTTTTCTGTTTTGGAGCTCACAAATTCATAAAATAAGTCAAAATGCCCTAATAGTTGTACAGGTTTTGTATGAACACGTAAGTAAACCTAGGCCTCAAGCTTGGAATTTCACACTAAGCTACGAATAGTCATTAGTCACTGTAGCACCTGAAGGTCCCATATGCTCCTGACAATCCTCCAAGATAGATGTGCTCTGTTATATAAGATTTATGGTTATGCCCATGAATCATCACTATATATAATTCAAAAACTGGCATTTGCCCTTGCACTTTTACATTTTATTTGTCTGTTCTGTCAATGTCTACTTCTCATTTTTGAAAGCTAAAATTAGCTTGTCTCAATAAAATAGGTAAGGGTATGTGTTTATGAATGTAATGTTTTGAAATTACCTAGAACCTTAATTTGCCAATGAGGAGGAGCCATTTATTTTCTCACATAAATAAATACATCTTTGAATTATTTGGGTAGATGTTTGAGTAAGTTGAAAAGATTTAGTTTCTAGAGGCTAAAATTTTTTGAACTTAGAAGTCAAAATGGAGAAGAATGTTTATTGGTTTAGATGACTAATAGCCTCTGGGTCAACATAAGGTTTCTTTCGCTTGCCTAGTCTGCTTCTAGATTCAAGACAAAAAGCAAGATGCAAATTGTTGGTATCTGAACTGAATTGTACAAGCAGGTTTATCTTTGCACACTTTACAAAGTAGGTGGGGCGCTACATAAAGTGATTTAAAATATAGGAAGGTGAATTCTTATCTCATAAGCAGATATAACAGTGCTCAGATTACCCACCAGGGAGTCATATCACAACATTATTTTTTCCCTTATGGCTCTCTAGTGCTTAAAGGATGGAATATCTGTTTTGCTCTGTCATAAAATATCTCTCAGAATCCATCTTGACTTTCCTCCCCAAATTCACTCTGTCCTTTCCCATACATCAAATTTCTAATTGTCGCCCAAGAAACAACTGTGACTTTATAAAATGCCATTTTCTCAGATTTTTGTTCCCATTTCTTTTTGAAAGTAAAACAAAATAAAATTCACTACAGAAAAAAACCTCTTAGACATCTTTCTGGGCCAGGTAACATATCCCTCTCCTTCCATTTTCCCTGTTTTTCCAGGCAGTGTGATTGACTCTCTCCACTTTTTCCCTTTGCACATTCAGTATGTGCTGCTGCCTTAAGTAGCCATAGTCAGTGTTTACAGGTATAGACTGCCCATGCGATGATAGAAGAGTTTAAGGTCTATGTAGACTTCACAGATTTGAATACACGCCAGGGGGAAGGCGGATAGTAGAGACGGCCCAGTCTTCCCCCACACAGCTCCTCATACGCTTTGAGTTTCTCTTTCCCTTATAAACCCCTGCTCATTTCCATTCTACCTGGGGTCCCTCACCCAAACCATCAAGCACCACTGTTTGTACCATTAATCACGTTGTAGCATTGGTTGTAACTGCTAAGTGCTACTCAAAATATTTGTGTCCCTATACAGATTCCAAGTTCCACAAAGGCAGGGATTCTCTGTTTATCCTTACTGGATCCCTAGAAATAGACATAATGCCAGACAGGAGGTAAGTTCTAAATATTTGTTAAATGAATAAATGAGTGCGTAAATGAATATTACTTAAAAATATATATTAAAATTGCTTAAGCAGATGCATTAATGAAAATGGGGAGACCGTCAAAGTCCCATATTTTAAATTTCACAGTAAGAGGATAAGAGGATGGGCCTGTGAAAGAGGAGACAGAACTGTTTAAGATCTTACTGTGTACCCAGAATTATGCATTGAATCAATACTCCAATAGGAAACAATTATTAAATAAAGCACTTTACATGTATATTAAATGTGTCTATGTTTCCCAACATAGATATAAATAATCTGATAGCAGAAAAATATAAGGTACTTAAGAAAAGTCCTTTTTCTATTTCATTAGTGGTAGCGGATAAATAGCGTGGTGAGAAAACATAACCCCTGACTCTCAGGGAAGCGCCTCTGTTTCCATTGCCAGCTATCTTTCAGCTAAGGTTTCACTGCATTGTTCTATTATAGACTGATCTTTCACCTTTTGTACTTACTCTGGAGAGAAATGAGATTTTACTGAGTGAGATGTTAACCTGAAAAACCAAAAGTCCATATATGGGAATAAAAATTCCCCGCACAGATAGGAAATAAAAATCAGCAATGGGACAGTGCCTGTGGCTTAAGGAATAGGGCGCCAGGCCCATATACCAGAGGTGGCAGGTTCAAATCCAGCCCTGGCCAAAACTGCAAATAAATAAATAAATAAATAAATAAGCAAATAAATAAATCAGCAATGATGAAGAACACATTTGTTGACTACTAAATGACAAGGGAAGAATAAGACCTGGAAGTCTTGGCAGAAAATTGCATAATAGTCTCATCGCTTTTAGCATGGAAGATTGGAACATTTTTGTTTTTCTCAGTGAATTGTTTAAATGATACTAATCAAATAAAATACTTAAATACTTAACAGAAACAAATTTTGCTAAAAAAATTGGATTTCATTTCTTTTCAAATATGTGTGTATTATCTATATTTTTCAAATACGCATTTACTCAAAAATCATATGGTCTTCTCAATTGACACAGAAAAGCATTCAGAAAGTCAAGATCCCTTCAAGATAAGAACTCTAAACAAATTAGGTATAAAAGGAACATACCCCAATACAGTAACTATGTGACAAACTCACACCTACATAATAATGAACAGGAGAAAGTTAAAAGCTTTTTCTCTAAAATCCAAAACAAGACAGGATGGCCACTTTCACCACTTCTATTCAACATTGTACTGGAAATCCTAGATAAATAAATTAGGCAAAAGAAAGAGAGAAAGACATCCAAATTGGAAAAAAGAAGTTAAATTGTCCCTGTTTGTTTGCAGTTGACATGATACAGACGCCACAAAAACAAACAAACAAAAAAACCCGTTAGAACTAAGAAACTTAGTATAGTCGCAGGATACAAAACAATATATAAAAACTCAGTGGCACGTCTCTATGACAACAGTGAACTCTCTAAAAAAGAAATCAAAAAAGCCATTCCTTTTATAATAGCTACAAAAAAATTAGCAATACTATAACCAAACAGGTGAAAGATATCCACAATGAAAACTATAAAAAATGATAAAAAAAAATAATTGAAGAAGACATGAATAAATGGGAAAATATCATATACTCATGGTTTAGAAGAATCAATGTTATTAAAATGTCCATACCACCCAAAGCAATATAAAGATTCAATGTAACCCCTACCCCCACCCCCACCCCCAAAAAAGTTCCAAAATTTGCCTGGAACCACAAAAGAACATAAATGGGCAATGTGATCTTGAGGAATAAACAAGGCGAGAGGCATCACATTACCTCAGAAAAGAAGTGTGGGCTAGAGACATATAAATGTTAGTTAAATATATGGTGATTATGATATAAAAGAGAGAGTGGACAATAAATGAAAGGATAGTGCCTGAGCCCTAAAGTTTTCCAATACTGTGAGGTCAGGAGAAAAGAATAAACTGGGCGGGTTGGGGAATGTGGTTGGTGATGGGGGCTGAGGGAGAGGCTGGGAACCACAAGTTGTATTGGAAATACAAGCCAGGTTTTAAGTCAGGAAAAAGTCAAAACGGTGGCAAATGCTCCTCACAGGCAGGGTAAGGTGCATACCAAGACCTGACTTTTGGATTTACCAATACGGAAGTTGCCAGTGACCTTGATAAAAGAAGTTCCAGAGTGGGAGTGGGATGAAACTGATTTGAATGGGTCCAACGAAAATGGAAACTGGAAGGATTGGCAACTACCAAGGGTTTTGCTCCAAAAACAGAAGACAAATGAAATGTCTGCCACAGAGGACTGTGTGGCCTAGAGAGACTTTTCTGAAAGATGGAAGAAATCACAAGAAGTTATATAGGCCCCCCAATAAGCAGGATGAAGTAGAAGAGAAGGTGATTGCGTGAGCCATGTTCTCAGGAGGTAAGAGAAAATGGGGAGGGGGACGCAAGTGGGAAGGTGCTTCACAGACTGCACAAGCAGCCGTCCATCCACAGCTACAGGAGTGAAGGTCACGGACAGGATGCTTGACCATGGCAGGTGTGAATGTGGTAGCGGAGGCTGGGCAAACTTCTTTTCTTTTTGCTCCAATTTTCTCCATGACTAAGACTGAAGCCAGGAGGGTGAATTAGAAGTTTGAACAAAGAAGCAGCAGCATGAGATACTTTCCCAGGAGAGGAGTAGAAGACTGTTCAGCATTGCTGCCAGACAGAGCTGAAGGCCCACGTGAGGTTAATGAGAATATCGATCATGAGGATGTGTTTTTCTCTTCCCACCCTGGTGCTTGGGTACAGTCAGAGAATACAGCAGAGGGAAGAAATTTGGTGTATATGCCCCAGAATGCTCATAAAATGTGACTATGAAATGTGAACTTAGTATGAAGGGAATCTGAGTGCATGAGGGAAATATGAGAAAGTGAAATTTTGCGGGTTAAACAGTATTTGCAGTGGCTTTGAAGGATTATTTGGTCAAAGGGCAGACACTTGAAATTGGGACGATAGTGGGCTTGCAGTGAAACTAGTGATGACAAGTCTTTGCTTATAATTTTTATGTAATTCACTAGTATCTCCTGTATTTTGTATTTCCTAGAATAATATACTTCAGTTGTTTATTGGTTTGCCTGGTTTTGCAGTTAAGATTTTAATGTTCACATAGGTATTTTGCTGTATTGAAATATTGAACACTTTAATTCTCTATAAAAATAATCGTTATTTTTACTGTTACAAAATCTTTTTTTCTTACAGTTTTAAGTCTTGTTAAAATGGTTTCCTTACTGCAGTAAGTGACAGAAGCTGATGCTATGAGTAGCATTAGGTCGATGTGATAGATACTGCAACATGAAGAGCTCTAGGAGAGGGTGACTCAAATAACAGAGATTACTTTTCTTCCACGTGGAATATTTTGAGTTGCATCTCCTAGGCCAGGGGTCTCCAACTGTTTGGCAGCAGAGACTGGTGTCATGGAAGACAATTTTTCCACAACTGGGGGAAGGCATTAGAGTCTCAGAAGAAGAGATAAACTGGATCCCTTGCCTTCTGATCCAGTTCAGAGCAGGGTTCATGCTCCTATGAGGATCTAATACTGCCACTGATGTGACGGGAGGCAGACCCCTGCTGTGATGCCCTCTGATACAGATGAAGGTGAAGCTCTGGTGTGATGCCATCTGATACAGATGAAGGTGGAGCTCTGGTGTGATGCCATCTGATACAGATGAAAGCAGAGCTCTGGTGTGATACCATATGATAAAGATGAAGGTGGAGCTCTTGTGTGATACCATCTGATACAGGTGAAGGCAGAGCTCTGGTGTGATGCCATCTGAAACAGGTGAAGGCAGAGCTCTGGTGTGATGCCATCTGAAACAGATGAAGGCAGAGCTCTGGTGTGATGCCATCTGATACAGGTGAAGGTGGAGCTCTGGTGTGATGCCATCTGACACAGATGAAGGCAGAGCTCTGGTATGAAGCCATCTGGTACAGATGAAGGCAGAGCTCTGGTATGAAGCCATCTGGTACAGATGAAGGCAAAGCTCTGGTGTGATGACATCTGATACAGATGAAGGTGGAGCTCTGGTGTGATGCCATCTGATACAGATGGCAGCAGAGCCCTGGTGTGATGCCATCTGATAAAGATGAAGGCAGAGGTCTGGTGTGATGCCATCTGATACAGATGAAGGCAGAGCTCTGGTGTGATGCTACCTGACACAGATGAAGGTGGAGCTCTTGTGTGATGCTGTACTGATACAGGTGAAGGCAGAGCTCTGGTGTGATGCCATGTGATACAGATGAAGGCATAGCTCTGGTGTGATGCTACCTGACAGATGAAAGTGGAGCTCTGGTGTTATGCCATCTGATACAGATGGCAGCAGAGCTCTGCTGTGATGCCATCTGATACAGGTGAAGGCAGAGCTCTGGTGTGATGCCATCTGATACAGATGAAGGCGGAGCTCTGGTGTGATGCCATCTGATACAGATGAAGGCGGAGCTCTTGTGTGATGCCGTCTGATACAGGTGAAGGCGGAGCTCTGGTGTGATGCCGTCTGATACAGGTGAAGCTTCACTCAGTATCCCAGTGCTCACCTCCTGCTGTGAGCACTTCCCTTCCTGGTCATCCAGGGACTTAGCTTCCTTCCAAGTTCTTGCTTCTCCATCCCCCAGGGTGGCAGTATTATTAACCTTTCTTGTGCCATGTGCCTCTGGTGACACCTATGGACCCATTCTCAGCATGATGTTTACTAAATGCATAAAATAAAATGTATCAGATTTAAAAGGAAATAAATTACATTGAAATGCCATTATCAAAACATAGAAATGTATATATTTTCATTATCACTTTATAAGATTTAAACCATCTAAATTATGGCTATAAATACCATACTTTGAAGTAATTATGAACCTAAGTCATATTTTAAGATACCTGTAATGACTATAAATTTGAAAATATCCATGATTTCCATTTTTGCCAAAGCCACAGGCACTATTACAGGTAATTAATATTACTATAATTTATTGTCCATGTTCTTAACAAAAGGAAATCCTAATTTAATAAAAATGAAGATGTAATTTTTCAGGGCCTGAGTTTCATAGATACATTGAATTCTATCGAACCATAACCCTCAGGTTAAGAGCTTCCCCTCTAGGACATTAACGTTATCTTCCCCATCAAATCTGACTAGAAATGAAAGGGAATTGAAACGGTCTGAAAATCTTAGCCTAGAAATCGGCGTATGGCACGCGCATTCCATTCCATTGGAGATAAATTAATCCCAGGAAGATACTCGGCTGCAAGAGACCTGGAGAAACCTGGATCAGTCATGATGTAGGGACCAGGGCCTGGTGTCATGGAAGACAATTTTTCCACAGATGGGAGAAGGCGTTAGATTCTCATAAGGAGAAGGTCGGAAGACAGCAGCAGACTCTGCCCCAGAGACCATACACTTTCTCCTTTCCTTATTTTATTTTTTAATGCGAAATTTTCTTGCAAATATGTGATAATGTTCTTTCTGGGTAGTCTCTCAAATAGCAGTTAGTTTCATAGGAAGTCTCACTTCAAAGGGCAATAATCAGATGAAGATACTTTGAATATCATATAAAGCAAACAAATGCTGGTTAGATTATTCAGAAATAGGAATAAGGCAGTGGTTCTCAACCTTCCTAAAGCCATGACCCTTTAATACATGTTCCTCATGTTCCTAACTTCAATACATGTTGTGAGGAACATGTATTAAAGGATCGTGGCATTAGGAAGGTTGAGAACCCCTAAAATACATGAAGTAGCAATGAAAATAATTTTATGTTTGGGGGTCACCACAACATGAGGAACTGTATTAAAGGGTCACGGCATTAGGAAGGTTGAGAACCCCTGGAATAAGGCAAGTATATTATCTCTGATCTGGTGTATTGTTTGAGTTGGTCCCTTTTAATTAAATTTCCTTAAGTAAAATAGTTCTCGAAATGAATGCCATCTGCCAAGTATGACGTTAACATTATAAATGTATATTAAACTGTTTAAAAGTATATTTTTATATCATATATGTATGCATTTCATAGTTTTGCTTTTGATTCTAAATCATATGAATTTATTTTTCTAGATTCATACAAATTAGTAGATGGCAAAATACTCTCACAAGCCAACAGTTAGGATTATAACTTAACACTGCCTAAGGAAGAAGTACCAATTTTGTGTTATGAAAATAATTATCCACCAAATTGTCCTTCTGTAATATCTCTACTGTGGCCAGTGAGACCCAAATTATTGTGCCTTCTGTAAATTACATTTGGAAGGGGGGAATTGATGGATTTTAAGGCTTTCATTTATCTCAACATTTAAACTTTAAAAAGTTAAATCTCAGAACTTTATCTTCCTTGTAATTACCTCAAATAAAAAAATATATAAGAAGAAGGGAAAAAATTAGGTGCCTATGCAGGGAAAAGTTTGCTGCCAGGAAATCAGATCCGTAAGACCAACTTGTCTGAGGCTCATCTTGACCTCAGCCAGGACAGAGGTATATAAACCAATGCTTATTTTAATGCTTTATCTAGTCAATCTTTATAAACCATGGTTTTCTTATTTAATGGAGAATTATATCATTCAGGGACTTAAATTCCTCCAAAGTTTTTGCTTTTCCATCCTCCAGGGCAAGAAGTATTATTCTTTTTTTTTTTTTTTTTTTTTTTTGTAGAGACAGAGTCTCACTTTATCGCCCTCGGTAGAGTGCCATGGTGTCACACTGCTCACAGCAACCTCCAACTCCTGGGCTTAGGCGATTCTCTTGCCTCAGCCTCCCGAGTAGCTGGGACTACAGGCACCCGCCACAACACCCGGCTATTTTTCTGTTTTGCAGTTCGGCCGAGGCTGAGTTTGAACCCGCCATCTTCAGTATATGGGGCCGGCGCCCTACTTGCTGAGCCACAAGTGCTGCCCAGCAAGAAGTATTCTTAAACTTTATGTTATTACATATTCTCTTATATCCTGGTTAGTATAGATTATGGTATCACTATCTTGTATTAGTATTTCTTAACCATTTTTTGGAAATAATTCTGGAAATATGGTAAAAACAATGAACTCTTTCCCCCAGAAAAATGCATGTACGCAAGTAAACACAAATTTTGAACAGAATTTTAAGATATTACTAGCACCCTAATGCTCCTTCAGAGGCATCCTTAAAATTTAGTTCAGGGCTGGCTTCTACATTTTTCAGAATGTGGCAAGATTATTTTTCCACAAGTCACATACATAACAGAAAATTTGTTCATTATCCTGGTCATCTTGCCAGCAAAATGATCTTGATGATATTTTCTTGTTCCTTCTTGGCAAGCACATCATTTACATAATAACTATATCATTTTATTATAGTTGAGTTAATTCTCAGCAATCCAGACTAATGGAAATTAGTGGTAGCATGCATTATTCACTAGGCATACCTTCACAAAAATTTTCTAATTATTTTTAATATTAAATTCTGTGCATTAGTTAGCATATATTACATGGGAAGGGTCAGAAGTCCAGAAATGTATTTAATAATGGGGAAAAAATTTGTATATAACAGAATGATGAATGTAAATTTTTTAGGGGTCTGAGAATTCATGTTTAGAGTTCAAAGCTGAGGGCGACGCCTGTGGCTCAAAGGAGTAGGGTTCCAGACCCATATGTCAGAGGTGGTGGGTTCAAACCCAGCCCCAGCCAAAAACTGCAACAAAAAAAAAAAAAAAAAAAAGAGTTCAAAGCTGAGAACAAAGAAGTATAAAGCACTTGCTTTCTAAATAGATACCTCCAAAATGAGGGTCAGAATCTCCTGCAGAGCTAACTGTGTAGGATTAGAATCGGCCTTGGAAAGCACAGAATGGTGAACAGCACAAGCGCTATACTGAGTTAGCCTGGTTCAAATTTTGGTCTGGCCACACTAGCTATGAAACCAGGAGCAAGTCATTTATTCTCCCTGTCTCCCAGTAACATGGTAATAACAATAGCCACAAAAATAGTGCTTGTAATAGTTACACTGAGAACATAGTAAAGTTTGGAGGTGCTTACAATAGGTAAGTCTAGTATTTTCTGTGCTTCAGTAATCTCTTTTTTACATATCTGCTTCAGGGGCAGCGCCTGTGGCTCAGTGAGTGGGGCATCGGCCCCATATACCGAGGGTGGTGGGTTCGAACCCAGCTGCGGCCAAAACTGCAACAACAACAACAAAAAAATCATAGGATTATTGTGGAGATTAAATGCCAACATAGATGTAAATAAATAGAAAAGTGCGTGGACCTCAGTAATCGTATTATTCTGTTGTTATGTTGTCCATATTTAATCCAGCCATCTTCCCAAGTGTTTGTATGTGTCTGAGTGTATGTGTGTGTGTACACCGTGGAGTAGAAAAGACAGTCCAAGGCATGGGGGAGGCATGGGTGTAGTGAGCTCTTACAGAAAGGAAAGTGTGTTCTTGGATGTGGGCAATTCCCTGTTCCCAAGGTGCTTCCCCCACCTCCAAATCAAAGTGAGGGAAAACTCCATCTGAGTCATTCATTGACTAATGTGCCCTGTAAGAAGGGGCAGGGAGATCGTTCCTCTACTGATTGCCCACTGAGCAACAGACTCAGTGACATGCCCTGCCACCAATATTTCTTCCCACCTGATTTAGGATCTACTCATCCTTTAGATACTACCTCGTGTTACTTCAATTGACAGTTTTCCTTAACTCTCAAACCAAATGAGATCCCCTGTAATAGGCACCTGATATATATTTCTCTTTATAGTACTTCTCAGAGTTGAAACTTTTATATTTATTTAGAGTCTATTTGTTTAATGATTATCTTATTAATTTAGATATAAGGTGTATTAAGACAGGGACTGTGTTTTTACTCCTCACTCCAGTTTCTAGCGCAGACTGACTTATGGCTGCATACTCTACCTATTGGATAAATAAATCAATGATGCAGACGGGGGAGACGGGCATCACTGTCCAGTTGAAACTGAATGGTGTTGAAAAGGTTCACATGATCATAAGTAAAAAGTGATGCTAGGTTAGTTTAACTTAGAAAGATCAATTCTAATTAGATTATCATGGGAGGTTTATCATATTAAAGGAGGTTAAAAATGAGAATTTGAAGGAATAAATTTCAATAAACAAGTTGGAGAGGAGAAAAATATAAGAAAACACGTGTGCTATTAAATGTACTGGGTTTTTAATAAATAAATTTGGGAAGAGGTGAATGGACTATATGGAAAAATAATAAAAGATACATCCTATAATTCAGTATTTTTTGTTATATAGGTCTATTTATATGCTAATTTTTTAATACTTTCCCATAAAGAGTAAGGGATTAAAGTTTTTGAGCAGAGGATGTGAGACATATATCAGACAAGGTTTAATGCAGAAAACTAAAAATCTTTGGATATTTTGAGCAGAAAGTAATTTAAAAGAGGATTAAGTAATTTAAAAAATGACTACAACAGTTGGAGAAATGAGCTCCAGGCTGGGCCTCCAGAGATGGCTATAAAATGCTTTCCAAACCCCAAGAAACTAGAAAATAGACACTAAAACTCTACTGCTGAAAAATCTCAAGTCAATATGACTTTGATTATAAGCAGAAACAACAAAGCAGGTCAAACATATAAAATCTCTCCATGTTGCTTCATTTTTTTTTCAAATATGACAACATTGCATATAGTTGGCAAAACCCAGTTTGTGTCAAGCAACCCAAAAGCAAAGAAATCTAATAAATGCAGTCTCTCTGTCCATCTCTCTCTCCACCTCTCTCCCTCCATCTCTCTCTTTTTCTCTCTGTCTCTCCCCCACATCCTCCTCTGCCCCTTCCCCTCCCACTTCCCTCGCCCCCTTCTCTATAGCACAAAAAGGCGGCACCACATTGAGGAGGAGGGCATGAAGTCTGATAGGGCCAATCCACAGCATTATTGGCAAGGAGTTCGTTGCTGTTGTTGCTGCTTTGGGTAATTCAGAGAACAAAGTGCTATTTGCCTTGGTGTTGGAGATCGAATGAAGTTGGTAAGGGAGAAAAGTCACAAATTATTTAGCCCCTGATTTGTATGATGCTTTCCAATCAGACAGAAAATTTAGCAGACCTAACAGATGACTTTTTCTTTTTAGAGTTAGTATGTAATCATTTTTTCCATTTAAAATATATAATCAATATGTTTATAAAATTCCTTAGAAGCTGAACTTATGCTACAGCAACCACTTCATTCTTATTTAGAACAGGGACTAAGAAAGAGATGTCCAATTTTTTTTTTCTCAGCCACGCATTGGTAGAATAAGAGTTGTCTTGGGCCACACATGAAATATACAAATACTCAAGAAAGCTGATTAGCAAAAAAAACTCCACGCATACTTTTTGTAATATCTGACATCACAAATAAGCAAAACGTTTTTACAAAATCAACATGTGTCCCCTAGACCTCAGGTTGGACACCCCTGAACTAAAAGCTCAGTATACTGTTTGAATTGTTTTCTATCAAAAGAAAGGAGAAGAGCATGGCAAACAAAATCAGTTTTTGAAAACATGCAATGATAGAATGTTATCTTCTTTTAAAAAAAACCCTAAATATTTGATATAATCACTAAAATGTCTTAAGTTTTTAAATATCATCAAGGAAATATTG
Source organism: Perodicticus potto (assembly GCA_963574655.1). Taxonomy (NCBI): domain Eukaryota; kingdom Metazoa; phylum Chordata; class Mammalia; order Primates; family Lorisidae; genus Perodicticus; species Perodicticus potto. The sequence goes on along the minus strand of CAUYRH010170932.1, from coordinate 10,673 downwards.
CCTATTAAGATTCCAAAAATAGGATACACACTTGGTTAATCACCAATAACCCATTCATCCAGTTTATGTATAGCCATAGCCCGTCTACTGCCCACATCCCAGCCTACGTTTTGCTTTTTACAGTCCTTCCATTTGGAAATGAAAGTCAGGATCCTTGCCAATAACAACCACCTCCAATGTTTTCAATATTCCTTCCATCACCCTGGCAACACAGAAGACAGGACATAAATAGTCGCTCTGCCAAACTATCTATTGCCTTGTTATGCTTGTGGGAGTTAGTGTTGTCAAGGGAAGTTTATACCGAAGTTAAAGTAAATTTCAACTTATCAATGACAAGATTTTCTCAAAAGTGCAGTCATGCTTCATTTGTTTAGAGGATTAAGTAGAAGTGTAAATAAAATATAAGCTCCATGAGGTCCGAGAAAATGCTTGTCTTGTTCCACAGCACTGAGCCCCAGGAGACGCTCAACGAGTATTTATTAAATGAGTAAATGTGTTCCCTGCCAGCGTGCGTCTCTCAAGTCAGAGCATTAAATTCGACGTTATTTACACCACTGCAGTGGTAGCATTAAAACATTTTCAGAAATCATAGTCCAGGATAATTTTTTAAGCAACAGATTGTTGTTGGATGCAGAGATTGCATAATGTAGTTTCAGTTGAGCTATCTGGTATAAACACCAGACAGTATGTGTAACCAGAGGTAAGAATAAAAAAAACCCCACTTTTCCCCTGATATGGCCACACAAGGTGACGCACCTAACCCAAGATGGAGGGGGGTCCTCTAATTCAATTCCACTCTGATACTCTGCTGGAGATAGCATCAGGTCCCACAGGTTGAGAGCTCAGTCCCAGGACACCGTGTCCCACTTCAGATGCCAAATGCAAGTCCCAGGTTGTGACCTGTGCTTCCGACTGACTGCCTGTAACTCTGCCACAACTGCCTCCTTCGGTTTTGATTAATTTGCTGGGGGTGTTCACAGGCCTCAGGGAGACATTTTACTAATCTCTACCCATGTATTATAAAGGCTATTATGAAGAACAACTTGAGGGTTCTAGATGTATAACGTAAGGTATGGAGGAAGGGACTCAAAGCTTCCATGCCTCTCTGGGCATGCCACCCTCTCGGCCCCTCGATGTGCTTGGCTCTCCTGACACTTCCTGAATCCAGGCTTTAGGGGGTTTTATGGACACTTCATGAAGTGGCATGATTGGTATTATTGGCCATTAGCGATTGACTCAATCTAACTCTGGAGGTCAGGGGAAGGAAATGAAAATTTCAACCCTCTAAGCACATGGGTGGTTCCTCTGGAAATGCACCCATCTGGGGGAGACCCAGGAGCTCATCAAGAGTTACTTCATCAGAGTAAAAGATGATCCTTTCACTCAGAAAATTACAAAGGCCTTAGGAGCTCTATGGCAAAAACCGGGGTCAAAACCCAGATATTACAGCAGAAGATTCTGCCAGAGATTCTATCTACAAGAGTTTTAAATCTCTGTGTCAGGAAGCAGGGGGCAGAGACCAAATAAATATTTATGGCATTTTAGCTATCCCCCATACCACATTGAAGATATTCTGCAGATAAGAAAGTCTAGACTCCAAGATGGTATTTTTCAACATTTTTTATCTCACAACTCATTTGAACCTATAGTTAAACTTCCATGGCACACTTAAATTATGTCGATTAAAAAAAAAAGACTAAAAAAAAGAATATACTTACTGTGCTTTGAACATTTTTCAAAAATAATTTAATTACCTTTGAAAATTTTTCATGACACACAGGTTGAAAATCACTGCTGTAAGAGGTCAGTGAATTTGAGCAAGTTTACTAAGCTCATCAGAGGAAAGAAGAATGAGTATAAACCCAGGTTCACCCCACCTCGATAAGCCTGTGCTCATTTTTTCATAAAACTGCCTCTCCCAATGATATCTCTCTTCAATCATTTTTGCTTGTTTGTGTATTTTTTTAAATTTCTTTTGAAATTAGTGTGAGGATACAAATCTTTAGGTTACATTGTTCTCACTTCCAAGGTGAAGTTCAAATTGTAGAAGAACCCTTCACCCAGGGGGTGTGCTGGACACTGTCACTAATGCACATTAGGTGAGATCCCACCAATTGCCCTCCCCCTTCCCCTCTCCCTCCCTCCTCACCCTTTCCCGTTGCTAACTACATTTGTGTTTTATCATTCTTATGAGCATATAATTATTTACATATTGGTTTCACATTAGTATTGTGTATATTGGAATTTTTCCATTCTTGGTAAACTTTACTACGAAGAATGTATTTTAGTTTCATCCAGGTAAACATAAAAGATGTAAAGTCTCTATCTTTTCTTATGGCTGAATAGTATTCCACCGTATACTTAAGCCACAGCTTGTTAATCCATTCATGGGTTGATGGGCATTTGGTTTGCTTCCACAACTTGGCAAGTATGAATTGAGCTGAGGTGCACTAAACATTCTGGTGCAAATGTCTTTATGGTAAAATGATTTTTGTTCTTCTAGGTAGATACCTAGTAATGGGATTGTGGGATCAAATGGACAGTCAACTTTTAGTTCTTTGAGAATTCTCCATACTTCTTTCCATAAAGCTTGTATTAGTTTGGAATGCGACCAGCAGTGTAGAAGCGTTCTCTTCTCTCCAGATCCACACCAACATCTATAGATTTGGAACTTTGTGATGTGGGCTAATCTTACTGGAGTTAGGTGATATCTCACAGTGCTTTGATTTGCAGTTCTCTGATAATTAAAGATGATGAACATTTTTTCATGCATTTATTAGCTATTCATCTATCATCTTCAGAGAAATTTCTGTTCAAGTCTCTTATCCATTCAGAAATGGGGATGTTTGCTCTTTCTTTGTTGATTAATTTGAGTTTTCTAGTTATCAAGCCTTTGTCAGATTTATAACATGCAAACATCTTCTCCCATTCTGAAGGCTGTCTGTTTGCCTTGGTTGTGGTATCCTTATCTGTGCAGAAGTTTCTAGCTTGATCAAACCGCAGAAAGAAGAGAGTGTAGGGAAAGCTCTTGATAATATTGTCTGGGGAAAGATTTTATGAGGAAGACCCATGTGGCAATTGCAGCAATACCAAAAATAAATAACTGGGATATGTTCAATTTTCTCAGGTTGTTTGGGCCTTTCTGGAGTTAGGAAGCTAATCTAGAAATCATTTCCTTGTGCCGATGAATTGTATTGTGCTAGTTTCACTTTCTTTGAATGTCTGCCATCACCTCTACTTAGTAGTGATCTTAGTACCATTTCCCAACTTTCATTTGAGAGGAAGAGCAATAGAGAGTTCCCAAGTGTACTGGGGGTCTTTTTCTGAAAGTAGAACTGCATTTTGGAAATGGCTTCAGATAAACCATGTATAAAAGAACATTTTTGTGGCACTTTAGAGAGAAAATAGTCTGACATTAAAAAGTCACTAAATGATAGACTAGTGAGGACAATGTAGATGTGTCACTGGTCTCCCGGATGAGGAAGTACTGTGGCACACTATGACATTCAGAATCAAATAGTAGGTTTTAATCTCAGCTCCAGCATGTACCAATTTTTGTCACTTGGATAAAGTACTTAAAGCTTGATTTCTCTTATTGGTAAAATGGCTAATTACAATTTTTGGCTTTCAAGACATGGGGACTTTAATTGATAATGTGAAGTACAGTAGGACTTCTATAGTTAATCACCTTCCTGCATTGACCACCTCCTTACGTTGACCTAATTTTGACAGACCGGTCATGCACCACATGTATGTATCACCACAGGAGCCTAGTTCCTCATGTCGACCACCCCTGTCTGTGGACCAGTTTGTTATAGTCCCTTGGGTTGTCCGCTTAAAAGGTTTTACTGTACTTTGCAAATTCTGTAGTAAATTACTACACAAATACAAGTTATTGGTGATAATGATGTACTTATGCATTAATCTTAGGATAGAAGACAGAGTATTGAATAAACATTGTAACTTTACAGGTGAGAAAACTAAAGCATAGAAAAGTGAAAAGAGACAGATTCCCAATAAAAGTAGAACAAAAGGAAATTTGAAAATAGACACCAATCTAGTATCAATGTATTCTAGTACATTAATTCTAACTATACTATGTGCTGTTCACCACTAAAAAGGTCAATCCTTCTCTTCCATATTTATGATTAATCTAAAGTTTTCTTAAAAACTAAAAGAAAAACAATGATCATAAGAAGGGCTATTATTCTGACCAGACAGAAAAGTAAATCCAATTTGTAAGATAACAAATATTTGCATAAGATTTTGCGGTGCTTTAATAAAAACAGGGTCAAGAGAGGATTATGACAACTGCCATCTTTTGTTTAAAAATGGTGGGACTTAGAGGACATCTTCAAAATATTGGAAAGAAGAAATATTTAAAGAAGGAATACAATAGATAAGGCATAAAATACATGTACTATAGGCTAACACTTTAGAAATCTGAGAAAACCCAGAGTGTACACTAATGAGCTCTACCAAGGTCGTAGGCTAGGGGGCTAACACAGGCTTTCATTTCCCACAGTTTTCACAGCTAAGAAGCCTAAGAGCAGGGTGCTAGCATTTGTCTGTCTTCAAACATGGTGGTGGCTCTCTTCCTGCCATAGAGGTTGCCACCTGTTCATTCTGTTCTCTCACACGACTGAGAGACAGAGAGCAAGCTTGCTGGTATCTGTCATAGGGATGTCCAACCCAGGAATGGCAGCCCATGCATGGATTATGTGAGGACTTTTTTGCTTTTGTGTTGTGGCAGGTATCACGAAAATTGTGCGTGCACCCTTTTTTTGGCTCATCAGCTTTAATTAGTGATTGTGAATTTAATGTGTGACCCCCAACAACCCTTCTTCTTCCCAAGTGGCCCAGAGAAACCAAAAGGTTGGACTCCCTTGTAAGCCTATTAATCCCATTATGAGGTCCCCATCCTCAAAATCTCATCTAAACCAATTTATCTCCTAAAGTCCTCATCTCCAGATATCATAATCTTAGGGAACGGGACTTCAACAAATGATTTTAAGAGGACAAAGTGGCTAGACATGGTGGCTCATGCCTGTAATCTTAGCACTCTGGGAGGCTGAGGCAGGAGGATGGCTTGAGCTCTGGAATTGAGACCAACCTGAGCTAGAGAGAGACCCCATTTCTACTAAAAATAAAAAAATTAGTAAGGTGTGGTGGTGGATGCCTGTGGTCTAGGCTACTCAGGAGAAAGCCTAGAAATAGAGGAAGTTACAAATTTCAGGCAGGAGGATGGCTTGAACCCAGGAGTTTGAGGTTGCTGTGAGCTAGGCAGATGCTATAACACTCTAGCCTGGGACAACAGAGTAAGACTGTGTCTCAAAAAAACAAAAACAAAAAACCAGACACGTTCAGGCTATAACTGAGTGAGTAATAGAGTGATTGGTTGTTTAAACAGAATGGAGTAAAGTGTATAATGAAGCCAAACTAAGCGGAAAAGCTTGCAACCATTACAGGCAAAAGATAATGACCCAGAGAGGGGGTGAATGTACCCATAGAACCTTAATTATAACCCCAAGACAGAGACAAGGGAAACTGGATGGGTGGTCAGCTAGGAAATAAAGAACGGAAGAATATCTGCCTCTGCAAGAGTAATTGACTCCAGCATTCACTGTAGTCTTAGTTTAGATTAAGAGTCAACCAAGAATTGATGGATAGACATAAATTAACTAAAATCCTGTGATAACACTGATTTGGACAAAATGTAATAGCAATTGACTGTTGTATTCCTCCTAACCTTTATCTGAAAAAGAGAGTGGATCCCCTCCCTTCCAATATCTTCCTAGGTCAGACTCTTGGTGGGGAGATTAAATGAGTGTCAACTAACAAGGACATCTCAAACACCGCTATTCCTATCCTAGAAGCCCTTAGCGTCCAGCTACAAAAACCACAATCAACTCCTTACTTTTTAAACCAGAACCGAATTTCCACCAGATGGCGCCAAACCCCAGCAGGGACGGGAAGCAAGGTCTCTAACCCCGTGGTAACACTGCTGGGAATCGGGTCTCCCAGCTGTAGCTCAGACCAGGACACCCAATAACCTGAAGGAAAACAACTCTTTATTTTATGCAATTGTGTTTTGAAGACAGGGTTTGACTTTTGTTAGAATGAATGCTTCTTCCTCACTGCTTCATACATATTTTTTTTTTTCAGCTAAGACTTCCACATACCAAATTCTTTTTCATTCTGAGTGGTCTAGATACTTTTACAGAACATAAGACGAAGTTCTCATTCCATTCACTTTTCCAATTTTTAAATTAAAGAAAAAATTCAAGGAAAAATGTTGTTCATTTCCAGAGTTGATTATGTGTCAACTCAAAGTGTATTATATAACAGAGCCAATCTCTATCTGCTTGTAACTTAGTTGATGAGTCAAGCAATACCCAGGCTCCCAGTGTTCATTATATTTGAAGTTCTCCAAAGGATGATAGACTTTAATTAACATTGCCAGAAGTTCTGAACATTCAGCTTTCCCTTTATAGCTATTAGGAATTTGCTTCTTGGGGCTTTATCTACCTAAGGCAGACATTTCCAAAGTGAAACCACCCTTCTCTTTCAACCTTGTTTCAAGAGCAGAAGCGGTGAAAGTCTTGGAGGCTTGCTATTTTGTTGTTGTTGTTGCAGTTTGGCCAGGGCCAGGTTCAAACCCGCCACGCTCAGTATATGATGCCAGGGCCCTACCTACTGAGCCACAGGTGCCGCTCAAGGCCTGCTATTGTTTAAGTAATGTCTGTTGCAAACAATATAAAATCCTACCTCAGGACTTGAGTATTTCCACTGAGGTCTTCACCTCCACCCTATTAACATGGTAAGAATCCAACTGTATGCAACAAACCTCTTTATATTTTTAATATTTTACTGTGAATTCAATTCCTGAAATTCCAACTGAATATGAGATGTCCATGTGTATATCTACATATTAAAGTAGACATTTGTAAAATATTTTTAATGCTACCCTAGAAGTGTTCTCAGAGAAAAATCAAAAACACAAATGTTAAAAATAAGAAATCTGTGACATAGAAAGAACTTGTTGAAAATCTTATCGGTGAGAGAGAGAGAGCTGACTAGTTGGATGTTCGTTCTTACTAACGCATGCCTGAGTCTTAAAGGAATGTAACAGCTCATTTGAATAGGAGACCTTAGGTACAGTCAGGAGTTAATCTGGTGAAAAAAAATTCCTCTTACTGGTTTCTCTGTTGCCTAATTCCAGGGTAATCAGACTAATTTGAATCCCATCTTTTGAGGCTGTTAGAGAGATGACCTCTCTGTCATTAGAAAAGCATAGTGGTCAACATTAAAGACACAAAAATCAGGCAAATCTCAGTTTGAATTCAAGCTCCCTGGTTTGCTTGTTATATAATTTTAGACAAATTACTTAACCTGTTACATAATCTCTCTCTATCTCAGTTTCCTTAACTTTAAAAAGGAATAGCAATATTCTCTCTCTTATGGAACTAGTCCGAGTTTGAAAACTAATATGTGTCTATGATGGAGTCTGACACATAGGCAATCGACAATAATGTCGGTTAGTGTCACTGTCATCATAACTATTCCAATCATCCCTGCACTTTTGGTTTTAGGGTAGGTGATAACGTTGGTTTATACCAATTTATCACATCAGTAAAAAAATGAATACAAACTTTTTTTTTTTTTTTTGGTTTGATACAGTTTTACTCTGTCACCCTGGGTAGAGTGCTGTGGTGTCATCATAGCTCACTGGAAACTCAAACACTTGGGCTCAAGCTCCTTTTGCCTCAGCCTCCCCAGTAGCTGGGACTACAGGCACCTACTATGTCACCTGGCTAGTTTTTCTATTTTTTGTAAACTATTTTTAGTAGAGACTGGGTCTTGCTCTTGCTCTGGCTAGTCTTGAACTCCTGAGTTGAAGCAATCTACCTGTCTTGGCCTCCCAGAGTGCTAGGATTACAGATGTGAGCCACTGCACATGGCCTAGTGAATACAAAATCTTAACACGCAATTGAAGACCTCAAGTATTAGATCTTTAACTCCTCACTAAAGTGTACCAAATGAAACTGAGGAATGGATGAGAAAAGATTAGAGTACTGGGAATATTGCAAATAGCTTTTACTACAGACTCATCACATCAATGAAGAAGAGTGAATAACAAGTTTATAAGTGGTAGAACTATAGAACGCTATTTGAAGAAAACATTTTTTGAAGCGTGTTAAAATATTATTACATGTTCACTATAAAAAGTAAGAAAATATTCAAATTGAAACTTAAAAATCATCCTAAATTTCATCATCCAAAGAGAGACAGTTAAATATGTGTGTGTTTAAATATAAAATAAAATATTAGATAAAACAACAAAATATTTAAAGGTAAAATCTCAATATATCATATTCTATACTTTTTTCTTTTAATGTATGAAAATTTGAGAATGAGGAAATAGGCCATATGGCTACCACAAGGAGTAGTGTTTAAGGCAGAGAAAATAGTAAGTACAAAGGCCCTAAATTGGGAACTTGCCTAGTAGATTCTAGGAACATTGCGGTAAGTAGTATAACTAGAGTAAATGGATGAAAAGAAAGAGTAGATTTTCAAAAGAGTAACTAGTTAGAGGTCTAAAGATGATGGTGTCTTAGTTCAGGATGTTGGCAGTGGAATTGAGGAAATGTGATTTGATCCAGATATATTTTTAAATTAAAGCCAAAAGGATTTATTGCTGAATTGGAAATGAGGTTTGCTAAAAGACAGTAATCAAGGATAAGTCCAACTATTGCATGTGGATAATCTGACAACCAGAGGTGTCATTTACTAGGTGTGGAAAGAATACAGGAGGGCTGAATTTGGTAGGGAATAGAGAGGACCCTGCTCTATTTTGAAATTTGTAAGCTTGAGAAGCACAGTCTAATTCTAAGTAGAGATACAGAACAGGTGGTGGTATACATTAATCTTGAATTCAAGAGAAGAATCTTGGTTGGAAGCATAAATTGAGGAGCCATCAGCACAGGCACAACCTTTAAAGTCCTAAAAATGGGTAAGATCATCTAGGGGAGTGTAGATATAAAAACAATTCCAAGATTGAAGCTGTGGGGCACTTCAGCTGTTAAGAGTTTAGGGAAACAATACAAAACCAACAAAGGCGGCAACGAGATTAGAAAGTTGGGAGGACCTCAAGCAATTATGTGAAGTGAGTATTCTAAAAAAGAGAGAGTAACTAAATGTGTCAGATGCTGTCTCTGTCATTCACATTTCATGAATGAGAAATGACCAGTGGGTTTAGCAAGGTGGAAGTTATTCACTGTTCACCCAATTAATTTAGAAAATTTTTTTCTTACTTTTACATTTTTCTTTACATCTCAGGCATCTCCTCACTCTCAGTAATGACCTACTACTTACTTCAGTGTGAAAAACGGGCAACAAAAGAAGGAATTATACAATCCAGCCAATGTCTCTGCCTGTAATGTATTCACTTTCCTACATGGACAAACTCCTGTGCTCTTAACCACAGCCACTTCATCTGTTTGAGCAAGATCCCATTTCCCATTGACTATTCATGAACATTACTTTAGTAATACTCTTTCATCATCATCATCTTCTCCATTTTTTAATTCTCATCAGCATACAAATTTCTAGAAGTAAATGTATTGGACAAATGTGTGTGCACTTCTTAAAGAATGCACAAAACCATTTTTTGACAGAAGTGATTCAATAATAATTATCACTCTTCATGTAATTTCATAAAATCTCTGGTCTCCAATAATTCATTTATTCAGTATCAGAATCCACCTGTATTTAAATCTATCTTTCTTTTAAATGTGGAAAAGGTTACTGACTTAACTCTAGTATGAGTTAAGTACAAGTTTCCACCTAACCATAAGTATAGGGCATTGGCTTTCAAGCCATCACGCTATCTGGTGATTGACATTGATTCTTATTACAAAGACATGGAAAGAAAGAGCACCAGTTGCTAATATAGCACTAAATCTAATTCCACTATCACACAGGCCTGGAGTGGCCTGATGCTTTCTGTTGATGTGGCTCCTTCAGCCAAAATATCTTGGCTATATTCAGGAGTAAATTGTTTGTTTGTTTGTTTTTATTAAATCATAGCTGCGTACATTAACGCAATCATGGGGTACAGTGTGTTGGTTTCATATACAATCTGAAATATTTTCATCAAACTGGTTAACATAGCCTTCATGGCATTTTCTTGGTTATTGTGTAAAGACCTTTATATTCCGCAGTAAATAGTTTATTTTCAGTTTTAGGCATTGGGCTGGGTAGTAGAGTTAAAACGGTGGATAGTATCCAATTTCTTTTCTCAAGAGATTTAAATTCTAGAAAGGATACCAACATGGAAAGAACTCATTATAGAGCAGTGCAATTAGCTCTTTAATGAAGTGTTATGGGTACATACAGAAGGGAAAATTAACACAGCTTAGAAAAAGAAGAAAATACAGTCTAAAGAATACTTATATTTAAGGAGAGAAGATGGGGAAGGAGAAAGCAGAAAGGCATAGTGAAACTAAAGGGTTCTTTATTTTTTATTTTTATTTATTTTTATTTTTTTTATTGAATCATAGCTGTGTACAATAATTCAATCATGGGGTACAGTGTACGGGCTTCAGATACAATCAGAGATATTTTCATCAACCTGATTGCGATAACATTCAAGAGACTTTCTCATTACTTTG
>CAUYRH010170921.1:0-22491 GCA_963574655.1 Perodicticus potto | reverse complement strand
TGATCGACCCATCAGGGTTTTCATACGGTTATTGGGGCTGTGCTATTGTCAAAGCCAGGCAAGCTGCAAAGACAGAAATAGAAAAGCTTCAGATGAAAGAAATGACCTGCTGGGATATTGTTAAAGAAGTTGCAAAAATAATTTACATAATACATGATGAAGTTAAGGATAAAGATTTGAACTAGAACTCAGCTGGGTTGGTGAATTAACTAAAGGAAGACATGAAATTGTTCCAAAAGATATAAGGGAAGAAGCAGAGAAATATGCTAAGGAGTCTTTGAAGGAAGAAGATGAATCAGATGATGATAATATGTAACCTTTCCTCTGGTAGGTATCTGTTCTATTTTAAATTTCTACTACAGTCCCATGTAATTGTTTAGCCCTGTGGATTATACATAGTTACTACCAATTTTCATTAAATTTTTGTCTTGTTAAAAAAAATAAATAAAATAAAAAGGAGAATTTCACACCAATCTCACTAATGAATTTAGATGCAAAAACTCTCAATAAAATCCTAGCCAATAATTACAGTTACACATTAAAAAAATCATTCATTATGATCAAGTAGGTTTCATCCCAGGGATGCAAAGCTGGCTTAACATACGCAAGTCTGTAAACACAATTCACTATATCAATAGAAGCAAAAAAAAAAAAAAAAAAAAAAAAAAGACCAAATGATCCACTCAATAGATGCAGAAAAAGTATTTTTTAAAATTCAGCAATTTTCCCTAACTACAACACTTAAGAATATGAGTATAGGTGGCACATTTCTTACTCTGATCGAAGCCATCTGTGACAGACCCACAACTAATATTATACTGAATGGAGTAAGACTGAAAGCTTTTCCACTTAGAACTGGAACCAGACAAGGTAGTCCTCTATTGCCACTACTATTCAACATAGTGCTGGAAGTTCTAGTCAATACAGTCAGCTAAGAGAAGGAAATAAAGGGCATCCAAAGGGGTGCCAAGGAGGTCAAACTCTTGCTCTTTGCTGATGATATGATCTTATACTTAGAGAATGGGACAGACTCAACCCCAAGACTTCTGGAAGTGATAAAAAAATTCAGTAATGTCTCAGGATAAAAAAAATCATTGTCTACAAATCAATAGCCTTTGTATATACCAATAACAGCCAAGACGAGAAGGTAATGAAGGACACAATCACCTTCACAGTAGCTTCCAAAAAAATGAAATGGCTAGGAATATACATAACAAAAGAGGGTAAAGGACCTCTATGAAGAGAATTATGAAACCCCCAAAAAAGAAATACCAGAAGATATTAATACATGGAAGAACATACCATGCTCATGGCTGGGAAGAACCAACTTCTATGATTCTATGTAATCCCCATTGAAATACCATCATTATACTTTTAAGAACTGGAAAAAAGAATTCTTCATTTCGTATGGAACCAGAAGAAACCCTGTATGGCAAAGACAATTCTTAGTAATAAAAACAAAGCCGGGGGTATCATTCTACCAGACTTTCTGCCATACCAGAAGGTCATAGTGATCAAAACAGCATGGTATTGGCACAAAAATAGAGACATTGATATTTGGAACTGAAGAGAAAACCATGAGATGAAACTATCATGTTACAGCCACCCGATCTTCCATAAACTAAACAAGAACATACACTGGGGAAAAGAATCTCTATTCAATAAATGGTGCTGGGAGAAATGGATAACCACATGTAAAAGACTGAAACTGGACCTGCACCTCTCACCACTTATAAAATTGATTCAAGATCAATAAAAGATTTAAATCTAAGGTATGAAACAATAAAGATATTTGATGAAAGTGTGGGGAAAACATTTGAAGATACTGTCCTGGAGAGATTTTATGAAGACTTCCATGGCAATTGCAACAACAACAAAAATAAACAAATGGGACTTAATTTAACCAAAAAGCTAAGAAAACAACAACCAAAGCAAACAAACAACCTTCAGAAGGAAAAGTTGTTTGCATATTATGAATTGGACAAAAACTTGATAACTAGGATCTATAGAGAACTCAAATTAGACGAGATCGGGCATGTTCATGGTGGTATGGCTGTAGATGAGAACTCAAATTAATCAACAAAAAAAGACCCAACAATCCCATATATCACTGGGCAAGAGAGATGAATAGAACTTTCTCTAAAGAAGACAGACAAATGGCTAACAAACGTATGAAAAAATTCTCATTCTCCCTAATCATTGGAGATATGCAAATCAAAACTACCCTGAGATATCACCCCACTCTAGTGAGAACGGCCCACATCACAAAGTTTCAAAGTTGCAGATGCTGGCGTGGATGTGGAGAGAAGGGAACACTTTTACACTGCTGGTGGGGCTGCAAAGTAATACAACCTTTTTGGAAGGAAGTGTGGAGAATCCTCAAAGAATTAAAATTAGACTTCCCGTTTGATGCTGCAATCCCATTAGTAGGCATTTACCCAGAAGAAAAAAAATCCATTTATCATAAGGACCTTTGTACTAGACTGTTTATCACAGCTCAATTTACAATTGCCTAAATTCCCACCAACCCAGGAATGGATTAACAAGCTATGGTATATGTATACCATGGAATACTATTTGGCCACTAAAAAAGATGGAAACTTTACATCTTTTTTTTTTTTTTTTTTTTGAGACAGAGCCTCAAGCTGTCACCCTGGATAGAGTGCAATGGCATCACAGCTCACAGCAACCTCCAATGCCTGGGCTCAAGTGAGTCTCTTGTCTTCACCTCCCAAGTAGCTGGGACTACAGGCACCCACCACAACGCCCGGCCATTTTTTGGTTGCAGCCGTCATTGTTGTTTGGCGGGCTGGGCTGGATTCGAACCCGCCAGCTTAGGTGTACGTGGCTGGCGCCTTAGCCCGCTGAGCCACAGGTGCCGAGCCACATCTTTTTTATTAACTTAGATAGAGGTGGAACACATTCTTCTTAGAAAAGCTTTATAAGGATGGACAAACAAGAATCCAATGTATTCAATTCAAATATGAAGGCAGCAGATGAGCTAATATGGGAGGTGGAGGGGTAGGGGAATGAGCAAGTGGGAAAAGGGAGGTGGGTGGGGGATAGGGGATCACAGTGTATGGCACACCTCTTGGGGGTGGGACAGAATTATAAGAGGGACTTTATCTAACAAATGCAAACAATGTAACCTAATTCTTTGTGCCCTCAATGAATTGCAAACAATAAAAATAATAATAATGCCCCCCCAGAAAACAAGACCAGCTACATGCTATCTTCAAAAGATACACTTGAAACTTACCTGTATATTCATATTTAAAGTATATCTCAACAACATATAGTTGATCTTGTATTCTGGGTTTAAAAAAAAGCCATAAATCTATTCTGACAATCTCTACCTTTTAATTGGTGTAGTTAGTTCATTAACATTTAATGTAATAATTGGTATGGTGTGTTAGGTTTAGGTCCCCCACTCAAATCTGTTGCCCATGCTTACCCTCTATTCACAGGCCATTATATACCTAACACTCTCCCTCATTTTTTGTCTTCTGGACCTACATTTAGAGATGCAGCAGGGTTTTCCTTTTTACCTCAAGGTCAAGAGTATGAAGATCTTCCCAAGACCCAGAGCCTTGTTAGTGAGGAACAGAGTAAAAGACAAGAAAAGAATCGTGTTGAAAGGTCAGTTATAGGATTTCAGGAACACAAGAAGAGTCCTCAACTGCTAAGCTCTCCTAGGGATCCTGATTGATTATGAAGCACACTCTAAAATTAGCTTTTGGAGAAAACCCAATAGCTTAGATGAGACCAGAGATAAGAAGATTCTCTGACAGTATGTCCAATTTTGCCCAGGGCAGTGAGATACAGTGACCCTTGACTACCTTTTGCTTCTCTGTTCTCCTTTACCATCTTTCTTCATCATTCTGGTGTCTCTTCCTAGGTGCATTTATTTCCATAAGGCTGTTAATGTTTTCTGTTTCCACTCCAAGATTTTTGAAGTGGGCAAATTCTCTGAGTCTATGCATTTCCGCATAGTGCTGTGTGAGAAATTGATCATTAGTGTTTGTTAAATCCCAACCACATTCCAGAGCTGTGCATCACTGCCACCTCCCTCGTCTCAGCCATGATTTTATTTTTATTTTATTTTTTAGTAACTAGACACTGAGCCATCAGCCATGATTTTAGCACAGCATAGCTGCATCTCATTTGTGTTACTTACAGATAACCCTCTAAATTATTAAAAAGTTATTTCCAGCCATTCTTGCAAAACAAACTTATCTTTCCAACTAAACCATGGAAAATTACCAATCAGAAATCCTTGACAATTTTTCAAAAAGCCCTACTGAGTTTGTGTTTAATCTATCTATATCTCTGAGACATTTCATGTCTACATCTAAAATTTCACAGTTGGTGATGGCTCTTCTCTGAAATATGCCATTAAAAATTTCTTTCCATTGATGTTGATATTACCAAGTAACAGTTTAAAGCAAAAATATATATGGTAGGAACATCATATTAATTATATAAATTCTGCCCAAATAATTGTCTCTTTTAAAATATAACTTATTTTCCTTGTCTTTTATCTATAATTGCTGCATGGGAATGGAGGGCTTTGGTACTGAAGGGTTTTCCTTTCCTTTTTGTAACTCACTTTTTTCTTTCTCCTCTTGTTGTCATATTCCACTTTAATGTGAACAGCAACCATAAAGATGACCCAAAGTTAGTAATTTTTCAGTAGACCATCCCAAGTATGACCTTGTGTGCTTCATACAAAGTGGAGTGAGCTCAGATGCCTCTGAGGCCAGCCAAATACCAAGGGGAAAAAAAAAGGGTGTGTAGTGCAAAGAAATGTAACTCAATAGGGAGGGGGTGGGACCACAGCAAACATGTTCTGTCTAAAGGAGACAGTTACTTCTCAGCTTTGGCATGTTGTTATCAAGAAGGAATGTGAGCTAGTGCTGTCAGATCTCCAAGTTTTATTTTAATTTTTATTTTTTTAGATCTCCAAGTTTTAAATGAGAAACATAGAAATCCAGATTCTTATGAGCAATCTCTGGATTTTTAAATGTTGAGAACTAATTCAAACGTATTACAAAATCAACTAATCTTTGCTTGAAAGTTTGTTCTACCCTTCAGGACCATAATTTTGTACCTTTTGAAATACTGAGATTATGCTATTTCTTTTACATTAATGTTCTAGAGCTGCACTGTTCAATAATACATTAGCTATTAGTCATGTTTGACTATTAAGTGATTGAATGTGGCTAGTCCAAAATGAAATGTGTTATAAATATTATGTAAAATACATAGTGGAAGGCTGGGTATGGTGGCTCATACCTGTAATCCTAGCACTCTGGGAGGCGAAGGCCAGTGGATTCTTTGAGCTCACAAGTTTGAGATCGGCCTGAGCAAGAGTGAGACCCCGTCTCTACTAAACATAGAAAACCTGAGGCAAGAGGATCACTTGAGCCCAGGAGTTGGAGGTTGCTATGAACTATGCTGCCATGGCACTCTTGAGAGTGACAAAGTGAGACTCTGTATCAAAAACAAAAAAATACATAATGGATATTGAAGGCAGTACAAGCTTATATACAATATTTTAATATGTTTTTTATTACATGTTAAAATGATAATATTTTGGATATATTTGTTAAATAAGATATGTTATTATTATTATAATTAATTCCACCTATTTCTTCTTTTTTTTTCTTGTGCATGTGTGTGTGTGTGACACGGTTTTGCTCTATTGTCCAGGCTAGAGTGCAATGGTATGATCATAGCCCACACTTTTGGGTTCAAGGGATCCTCCTGCTTCAGGCTCCCAAGTAGCTGGGACCATAGGTGTGTATCACCATGCCTGCATAATAGTTTTACTTTTTATGTAAATTGTATATGTGGCTCACATTATATTTTTATTGGACAGCACCACTCTATTATTAAAAAAAAAATTGAGTATAACGACTGCAGTTTTAAGCAGACTGGCAATCTGGTCTAGCAGCAGTGAGTTGATGTGGGCTTCACACTAATAACCCCTTTCCTCCACTGGGTGAGCCCTACTTACATGTTTTCTTTTCTTATTGGCATTTGCCCATGGACACCAAGACAAACAAGGATCAAGGGTGACTGGCTCAATGAAGCAGAGTCTTCTGGAGGTCTGAGGTGGGGGAAACCATTGTGCCTACTTGTCTATGCCCATGTTCCTCCCTTGGGAGTGATGATAGAAAGGACCATGGGAAGAACTGTAGAAGAACCTGAAGAATTTGGTGAAGGTGAGCAGGCTAGCAATAGGTAGGAGAGTCCCTCTGAAAAGTTGATATTTACATGTTTACAACCAGTTATGACTGTGTATTGGGGTCGCTGGAAGAAAGTGGCAGGAACATGAAATGTGAGTAGAGAAGGGACTCCTGTTTATGAACCCTTTGGACAAGTCACTGTGTTAGGTGCTGTTCACAAAGTATCTCAGACCAGGTGATTATTCTCAGAGCTTTCTGGTGGACGAAGTTTAGATGGTTTTTGGGGGGACCATAATTACATTCTGGTCTTTTGTGGGGCAGGGTCCCAGAGCAGGGAGCCCTGACCAAGGAGGGCCCCAAGGGAACTGTAGGGCAGGGAACTGGGAGATGATCTCAGCAAATGTCGGAAGCTCCTGATTGAGGGATTGGAATTGTTTTTGAGGATTTTTGCTGCCTGAAAATTAATTCAGTGTTCCAGGTGTGGTGGGTCATTCCTGTAATCCTTGCACTTTGGAGGCCAAGGTGGGAGGATGCTTGAGGTCAGGAGTTTGAAACTAGCCTGAATAAGAGCAAGACTCTTACCTCTACACAAAGTAGAAAAATCATCCAGATTTGGTGGTGAATGCCTGTAGTCTCAGATACTCAGGAGACTGGGGCAGGACGATTGCTTGAGCCAAGGAATTTGAGGCTGCAGTGAGCTATGGTGATCCCACTGTATTCTATCCCAGGCAACACACCAAGACACTGTCTCAAAAAAAATTTAATCAAATAGTTGGGATTTTTATAATATTCTTTACTACCACTAGCATCTAACGATTATTAATGAAAATTATTTTTCAGAAAATAACTAGTTCACCCCAGAAGTTAATCAGCTGCAAAAAGGAAGAGGTGGATGCCTGTGCCATGACTGCTGTGCTGTCTTCTGAGGAACTCTTTAGGACCTGGATCTAGTGGGCTTGGGAAGGGCCCAGGTGAAGCTGCCAACCTCGACTGCATGACACAGGAACTACAGGGGACAGGTTGTGTTTGTTTTCTTCTATGGACAAGGGTCAGTAGAAGAAAAGCTTACTGTCTACAGAAGCAGAGTGGTTAATTTGACAGAGCACTGACGTGGGATCAGATGTGACCTCTAGAATTGCAGTTGCTGTTTTCCCACCTGAGTGACCCTGGGAAAGTGACTTTATCCCTCTGGTGCTCAGTTTTCTCATCTGTAAAGGGAAGATTAACTACATACCTGCTAAGTATACACACCCAGGGAAGTGCTGGGTGTATATGTGTGTACAATACAAAGGACTATATGTGAGATACACACACAGAAACACACGCACACATACCCACATCCATACCCAGCATTTTCAGGGCTGTAGAGAAACTGGAGATATAGAATAGTGTGACTTGTTCAGCTTTTTGGGAGAGCAGGACATAAATGTGAAATAATAACTATCAAGGTCTCTACATGCTGATTGGCTTGGCAGTCCCACTTTCCCAGAAGAAACCTTGGTGAGGAAGGGAAGGATGGAAGCAATGGTGTTGATTTCACTTCAAGCCAAATGCCTGTGCAGAGGTAAATGGAGGGCTCAGTAAGCTCTACAGTAGGTGACCTGGAGTAAGGTCCCAGTGCACAGAAGATGGAACATGTGCAAACACGATGGATCGTGACACACTGTGAAGGTTGACGTGCTGAGACAGCAGCTGGACATTTGTGTGCAATGAGATGACAATGCAGAAGATGCCTATAACAAGCAGTGTGTTTGCTGTGCTCCTTTTCCCTATGGTGTCGTCAAAGGGCAAAAAGGGGCCACCTTGGGTGATCTTTCTTGTTCCTACTCAAAAATAGTCTTTAAAGTTCTGTATATTTATATTATCAACCTTGAGTCCAGAGAGACCCCAAAGGACACCTGTGATCAGGGGTGTGGGGATGATCTCAGGTAGGGCCTGGGGCAGGGGTGGAGCAGTCTCAGTCCTTTGTGCAGTCCCTGGGAGTCCAGAACCAGGGGCTTCCTGGGCTGGGGGTGTCCATGGCTGCCTTAGGACCCCAACTATGGCAGCTGGCAAAAGCTTGACTTGCTCCTGGGCCTTCTCTGGAGGCCCAACCCCACAGGGAGTCCCTTTGGGACCTTCTTTTCCTTGATAGCTCACTCAGAGTTATCCTTAAGCCCTCCTTTTGTTCAGTAGCACCTATCTCTGGAAGACTCTGTCTACCCTCTCCCCAGCCAGGTGGAGAAAAGAGCCAACATGGAGAAGGAGTGGAGGGAAGAACTTCCTTGAGGTGTGACGGGCTGGATGAACAGGGCCTGTGCTTTGCTTTGTAACTCCCGCCACACCCCCCAGCTCTGGAGCCTCTAAGGTGGTCTGTCTCCATGCTCTTTTCCTGGGCCCCTTACAGCTACCCTAGTGGTGGGACAGTCTAACTGCTTCAAGGGGTCTCATGGCTCTTTCTGTACCTTGTGGGGTCTCTCCAGGATATGAAATCACTGAAGATTTTTTTGTTTGTATCATTTTGTATGCTTCTGTGTTGTTTGACTCTTTTATGAAGAGAGTGTGTTAATTTTATACTTGGTCTAAGCTGGAAACATGTTTTCTGTTTGCAAAAATAAAGACCGTGTTACTATACTGGTCCTCACTTGCCTTCCTCTCTCTTCCTTGTCCTTTCATCTTTGGGTCACTATCTATCCCTCTGTCACCAGCTCAGGCCCTCACCAGAGATATGAACTTGACCTCCCTCTGTTTGAGTCTCTAACTAGTCTCAGTGCCCATCCATTTCTGATGTCTTACATAGGTGTGTAGAAATTTCTCTGTTCTTCTGCTGTCTCCCCATGTCCCCAACATGCATTTACTGAGCTAGACCCCAACAGTATAGGGGCTGTCTCCTCTGTAGCTGGCTATTCTTTCTCTCTTGGAGTGTTTATATCCTGATTCCCCAGAACACCTCTCTTCGAGCAATGGATTTCCCCTCACCTGGGGTCCTGAATGGGGTGTGATTAGTAATTGCAGTAGGACAACAGTTGTAAACTGGGACTGCTCTGGGTAAACCAGGAGTCATAAGATACAGCTCCCTGCCTCACTTTCTTTCTTCTAGAAGTGTAAACTTTCTAGATGCTCAAAGTCCAGGCCAGGCTTCGTACTGACTTGCTCTGTTTTCACAGCCAGTCACTGAGCCCTGCAAGAACTGAGGGAAAGTACTGGAGGGAAGTGGGTGTCTGGAAGCAGCCTAGAGTGGCTTCTGCTGTTTTAGTCATTGACAACCATCTCTTGCAACCCTCGTGGTGCCCAGAAAATACCCTCAACCTGCAGAATCCACCCAAGCCTTCTTAGTCCTGCCTTTAGGGAACAAATATCAGGGTCTAGTGAGTAAAACCACTGCTCCATGAGGCCTACACTCCAGTAAGGTAAGGGGGAATAACAATGACAACATTACAATCATAAAAACATATTATTGTTATTATTAAGTGAATTATCTAGTACATAGAGAGTTCGTAATTTTTTTCTTGAAAAATGAAAAGGTAGAGCAGAAAATGGGGCCTAGGAGTAGGCATCCACTGTCCCAAAATGAAAGTGAACTGAACCAAAACTCTTGTCAGGTAAGTCCTTGCATAGCAGCCACAGTGTGAGAGATTATGAGTGACTGTACAACAAAGTAATGTGGCAACACATCCTTAGAGTATGCAGTCTAAAACAAAAACTATATTCAGCATTTGTACCGTTTGTATGATAATATATTTTTTGAATTGTTCTCTCATCAGACAGAACAAGTAAATAACTATATACTTTGTTAGGAACCTAGATTTCAGGATTAGTGACAAGGAAGGTCAATTGTCGGCCCCCAAATTTGAATAAGAGCTACAATGTACTTTTAGAAACGGATCAAACAGCATGAAGCCATGCCTGCATGAAACATTTAATTTTAAACATTTTGGCTCTTTTCCACTGAAATAGCCCAGTAGAAATGTCACCCCCATAATACACTTTAATGCTCAGATTTCGGTTTCTAATGCTAATTTTCCCTAAAGGTGCCAAGGTTTCTTGAAGCAATAGCTGATTCTGTATCAGTCCTGGGCTGGGAGATAAAAGGTAATCCTAAAACACCTACACCTTGTCGGGCCAGTAAACAAAACTTGAAATAATTAGGTCATTCAAAAGTACACAAAAAACAATCTTAAAAAGGCTCCTACTGGCCAAAGTTGGGACAATGTGGTCATCTAAGGGAGAGTATTGGCTGGCATCAATTGATAGAGTGAAGAATGCCAGTGAGTGTAAATCCTTCAATCAGAGGCTTTTTTCTCCACCGCCGCCAATCCTTGGTCCTGTCCCGTCTGACCGCCCGGGCGTCCTTGCTCGGGCGTCCTTGCTCGGGCCTCCTCACTGCCTCCACTTCCCGTCTCTCCACACTCGCCCATCTCCAGTCCTGTCAAGCCATTCCCTGGCAAAATGTTTTAAAGTTCCCTTTACAGAGGGATTATAGACTCACCCACCTCCATCTCTTCTAAACGCATATTTTTTGTTTATTTTCTGTGTGCCCCATTTTATCCTTAGGCTAACTTCCCGCGAGCACAGATCTGTTTCTTTTGAGTCTGGCGGGACTGTACCCCATCTCCAGCTTCCGGAGCCACCAGGCGGGAAAGACCTCATTACGTCCACGGTGTCTGGCGCCACCCTATGGTGAGTGCTGGATAATTTCATCGCCTATTGCCACTTGCAAGGAGGGTCCTTGGGCTTCCCGGATAAAAGGAAGCTCAGCCTAGTTTCCTCGAATGAGAATTCAGTTACACAACGCCCACGGGCTTGGCTCCTGGCCAGCCTCTACTGTGACTAGTGGGTTTAGAATCTGGCAGCCGCCATCTTTCCGATCTGTATCTGTATCTGTGTTGTGTCTCCAGCCCATGGTAAAGAGCTTCACTGAGCTCTCCTTCCCCACCGGGCTTGGTCTTTACCTCACTTTTGGTCTGTTGGTCTTTCTGTTGCACTGCTATTCCCAACCTCTTAAAAGGAGACTTGTTTTTTGATGTATTTTTTTTTCTGTGTGTCCTATTTCTAGCTATCCCTGGGCTAGATGGACTCTTGGGGGATGTTCCTTAGGCCACAGGGCAGTGTGTGTGTGTGGGTGCCCCACTGCTGCTCAGTCACATTAAAACAGTGTGGTGCCTAGCCTGTGAAATTTGGCACTGGAACACCAGAGTTTTTTTAATAAAAAATTAATCATGTTATATTTTATATCTCTGCTTACATATTTTAAATTTTAATTTTATGGAAGTATATTGGGTTGTATTTTTGTGACATTCTTATTTGGCTATGGGAAGTTTGAAACTTCTGTGTAGTTAAGGTAATTGGTAATTGTGTTTTTCAAAGACTCCTGAGGACTTGACTACACTCTGTTGGTTTAAATTAAAATAAGGACAGTAATAATATATAGGAGGCAAAGTCTGAGTTTTGATCCAATTTTGGTCAAAAGCTCAGGGAAAAATCTTAAGATACTGCATTTACAGGTACTATTCATAAAGACTCTGCGATAGAGTTAAAAACTCTTGACTAGTTCTGGGATCAAGAAACTACTGAGTGGAAGAACCATTTTGATTTTTCACTATGAATCTTAATGTAACAATACTGAACATGATGTGTCAAATTGGTAAGGGAATGTTGAGTATTATAAAGGGAGGGAGAACTTATAGCTCATATAAAAATATGACACATCATGTTCAGTATTGTTACACCCGGCCTCGGCCGAACTGCAAAACAGAAAAGTAGCCCGGCTGTTGGCGGGCGGCTGTAGTTCCAGCTACTCGGGAGGCTGAGGCAAGAGAATCGCCTAAGCCCAGGAGTTGGAGGTTGCTGTGAGCTGTGTGACGCCACAGCACTCTACCAAGGGCAATAAAGTTAGACTCTGTCTATAAAAAAAAAAAAAAAAAAAAGGTTGGAAGATAAAAATAGGATTGAAAGAAAATAGAGCCCCCCCCCCAAACTTGTGAAAGTAATATAGGTTAGATAGATTCAGTAACAGTGGGCAGAACTGGTTCATTCAGCCAGAAATCATGTGTGCCAATCAGATCCTATGCTTACAGAATTAAGCCATTGTGGATGACCTGTGGCCAGGGCAGTTGCACAGGATCCTGAACTCAGCAGGCCACCCTCACCCCCATCCCCCCTACACTTGAGTTTATGCTCTGTGGTTGCTATTTTGAAATTCTGAATACTTTTACCTTTGAATTTGTGTTTTCTAAATGAGGTCCAATGGGACAACGGAGCTTGTGTCAGGGGCTTAGAGCCTCAGTTCACACATGGGGCCGCCTTGTACTGCCTCTCTGGCATAGGTTTTCAGCCATTCACTTCCCTGTCCCTGGCTCCAAGATCTAACTGACCTCCGTCTTCCCTGCCTGCACCCCAGGACCTTCTCTGCCTGTCCACCTTCCTAGGGGCCTGGGTGTGAGCTCCAGAGGGGTTGCTTGCTCATACCTTGTGACTTTTTGGGACATGGTGGTGACTGGCTCTACTCCAGGCTGGCACCATGCATCTTAACTTCTTACTGCCCCTACCCAGGTATCAAATGCACTCCAGCGTAGAGATTTAGAGATCTTTGGGACCACAAATGTGCAGGGGATTGGGGCATGGGTCTGTGGGAAGGGGAAGTGACTGGCTTGACTATTCCGGGCCCCATGCCCAGGTGATACAGGGTAAATTGGTTGGCAGGTGGGAGGCTGAGACCATAGCCCTCAGAGCATGTGTGTGCACTGTGTCAAGGGAAGGCCTTCAGGCACTGGGGAGTGGAAGCGTTCTCCCACTGGCTCTGTGTGGGGCTGGGGTGAGGATGTGGGGACAAATCCTCTTTTCCTCCGTCCACTTTCTGAGTCTGGCATGCGCTTGTTTGTTTTGGCCAGCTCGTGGCACCCTCTGGGGACAAGCCATGAAATAAGAAGTATGTAATATCGTGATTTTGCAACACCAGCTATAAATGTTCTCGTATTTGCATTTAAAGTTGGCACTGCACAATATAATGCAGTAAAATTTAATAATTTAAACTTTTGATATTTTCCACTTAGTACACCATTAAAAGCAAATAAAAATACACCATGGCAAGCCTAGAAAGAGAGCACAGAAGACAGGAAAAAACTTTCTACCAGACCTGACAATTAAGCTGGTGAACTCATCCTAGAAAAAGTGCTACATATCTCATTGGTCACTTTTTTTTTTTTTTTGAGACAGAGCCTCAAGCCGTCACCCTGGATAGAGTGCCATGGGATCACAGCTCACAGCAACCTCCAATTCCTGGGTTCAAACGAGCCTCTTGCCTCCGCCTCCCAAGTTGCTGGGACTGCAGGCGCCTGCCACAATGCCCAGCCATTTTTTGGTTGCAGCCACCATTGTTGTTTGGCGGGCCTGGGCTGGATTTGAACCCGCCAGCTCAGGTGTACGTGGCTGGCACCTTAGCCCGTTGAGCCACAGGCGCCGAGCCTGGTCACTTTCAAAATACTCCCATTGTGAAGTTATGCACCTACTCCAGTGCCTACTCCACCTTTCAGAACAATTTTGGAACTCTTCTATTTTCCGGAGTAGCCACAGAGCTGTTGTCCTGAATGTCATCAAATGCCTTCCTTTCAATATTGCCTTTATCTTTGGGTAAAGTCAGGTGAGTAGGGAGGGTGTTCCAATATAGTTATTTGTTTAGTGGCTAAAAACTTCCTCATGGGCAGTGCTATGTGAGCTGGTGCATTGTTGTGATGTATATGAATTGGCAAAAAGTTTGGGTCATTTTTGTCTAACTTTTTCACACAGCTTTTTCAGCACTTCCAAATAGTAAACTTTGTTAATTGTTTGTCCACTTGGTATAAATTCATAATGAACAATCCCTGTGATATGAAAAAGTTTAGCAACATCATTTTGATTCTTGATTTGGACGGACAGAATATTTTTGGTCATAGAGAATCGGCTGACTTCCATTGTGCACTTTGATGATTTGTTTCAGGATTGTATTGGTACACCCATGTTGCATCATCAAAAGATAACATGGCCCAGTGTTATCATTATCTAGCCTCTCCAAAAGATGTTACAAACTTTGACTCTCCTTTGCTTTAATGTTCATAGGTGAGCTCCTTATACAATAATAGCCCTAATAGCCATTCTAGAAAAAGAATTCCAAAAATGCTTTGAAGGCTGGACTAGGTGCTGGCATCAGTGCATAGCTTCCCAAGGGAAGTACTTTGAGGGTGAGCCCAGTGATATTCAGCATTGAAGTATGTAGCACTTTTCCTATAATGAGTTCATAAACTTAATTGTCAGATACTTTTAATCACATTTATGCACAAGGGGCACCACAAATCATGTATTGGATCCCCACAAATCATGATCGTCAGCATCTGTGCTGCATAGAGAAGAGGTGCTGGGCTTGGCAGGGAGCCATATCAATAGTGGGCAGCTAAGCGCCCCACTGAGAAAGGAGCTCAGAAGGGCTGAAGTGATATGGAGTCTGGGGCAGGTGTGGTAGCCCATTTCTTCCAAAAGGACAGATAAAAGAGGAAACAAGCCAGGAGAGAAAGTCAAAGACAGCTAGAGTGGTGAGTGCCAGAGTCTCCTGGGGAATGTTAAGAGAAGAGATGCCTACATTCACTCCACACCACTTGATGGATCTCGTGAGGTGGGTGTGGGTATCTACCATTCAGAAAAGCAAAAACAAAAACAAAAAAGGAAAGAAGAAAAGGAAAACAGCTCTGAGTTATGCAGAAAGAGTGGCACAGGTTCAGAAACATTAAGAAGAGGCTGCTCCTGTTTAGAGATGCATTTGGGACTGGTGTAGCTGGTTTCTTACTGTATGACCCTGGTTAGGTCACTGCCCCAGTAAACAAGGATCTTGGACCACATGGTCCGGGAGGGTCTTCCTTGACCCTTCTGCTCCGTCTGTGGGTCTGGAGGAGTCTCTCCCCATATGCTTCAGGCCTTCCTCTACTCCTCAAAGCCCTTGTAGGCTGTGGTCCAGATGAGTCACAGGTTTTGCTTGTCCTGCCCAGAAAAATGGACACTTCTCCATGGGAGCTTGTGTTGGGTGGACTAGCTCAACATTCTGGAGCATTACAGTGCCAGAGGAAGTGGAGTAGAGGGACCAAGAACACTGCTTTCAGATTCACATTTCCTGTGTTTGAGTTCTGCCTTTACCACTTAAAAACTGTGTGACCTTGGAAAAATTACATAACCTCTCTGACCTTCATCTGGAAAATAGAACTCATAAAATTATCTCCTACATCAGGATTAGCAGAGGATTAAATGGGACAATGTACATAAAGTCCTGAGTGCAGTGGCTGGTGTGCAGTCAATACTCAGTGATTCCATTTGGCTGAACTTCTTGCTGATTGGACCATTGCTGTGCTTTTGGACAAAGCAAGGTGATATGTGAGTATTGAGGCCTGTGGGGATGGCTATCTGGGCTGCAACTACAGTTTCTGAGGCTCCTACGTTGCCTGTCTTGGTCTAGACTCCCTACTTACCCCAGTGAGCACTGCTCAGGTCCTATTTATGTTAATTGGTTTTTGGAGCTTCAAGGCTTGGGTGGGTCAACTATTGCCAGGCTGGGCTGATGGTGCAGCTGTAGGAGAGAACAAGAGGGTGAGCAGTACCTTTGAGATCCAAAGTCTTCCCAGCCTGTTGGTGAGAAAAAGAGTCTGACCTATGTGAGATCAGCATTTGCAACCGAGATTTTGTCTGAACATTCTACATCTTCTACTATCAGAGGAGGGGTTGGGAGGCCTCTGGCACTGGGGCTTATTTAGATATAAGCTCTCATGGAGAGATGTCTTCTGGATGGGACAGGACAGGAGGGGGTGGGATTCTTGCCAAAGCCACTAATAAACAAGTTCCTTCCATAACTGAGGAAAAATCTTGCCACTTTGGATATGGGCTTATCTACTCCCATTGGAAGGTTGAGATGACTTGTGGCTAGGGAACACCTCTTGCTTATCTAGCTCAACAATGTCTGAGCCATGACTGGAAGATATCTGGTCAAGATGGTGGAATGAGTATGCATTAGACACTCTGTAACCTCCAAATCCAGAGGAATTATAGATGAAACATATGTGTGCATGTGTGTGTGCCCACATACTCTGTACCAAGAATGAAGAGTAAACCTATAGGGTAAGGTGATGAAGAGTAGCCTAAGGGTAGCTTCAAAGCTCAGGTGAAAATGGGGATGATCGGCTCGGCGCCTGTGGCTCAACGGGCTAAGGTGCCAGCCACGTACACCTCAGCTGGTGGGTTCGAATCCAGCCCGGGCCTGCCAAACAACAATGACAGCTGCAACCAAAAACTGGCCGGGCGTTGTGGCGGGTGCCTGTAGTCCCAGCTACTTGGGAGGCGGAGGCAAGAGCCTCGCTTGAGCCCAGGAATTGGAGGTTGCTGTGAGCTGTGATGCCACAGCACTCTATCCAGGGTGACAGCTTGAGGCTCTGTCTCAAAAAAAAAAGAAAATGGGGATGATCATGACCCCTGCTTGGCAGGAGATTTGATCCATGCTCACCACACAGCAGGTCCACGAGTGTCTCCTGATTTCTTTAGGTCTAAGGTAGGAGAATAGAAAACATATGGCTGGAATCTCCACAACCTTCTACTACTTCTTTCTTTATCACAGAAAGATTAAACAGAACTTTTCTTCCATAGAAAAGTAGAAGCTTGTCTCTACAGTGAACTGGACTGACAGTACTCCAGAAATATTCTACTTACCCATGGCACAGGAAGAAAATGGGCATCTTTATAAAAATGGCTGTTGCTGCACAATGGTGCAGTTAGAAGAATTTTTTTTGGCTGACAGCAAGCACTCCAAATACCATAACATAAGACCTGGTCTAGGGTATGCCAACCAGGAAGAAAGGGCTGTGGCAATGGGAAAAGTATCTGACAGGGAAGGGCTTATTCATGGAAAAATCTTCCATATGGAATGAGCCATAAAACAAAATTGACAAGGACAAGATGAAATTTATCAGAAGGTATGCTGTATAGACTTAATAAGAAACAGGAGAATTAATAACAAAAGAGGGAAATAATGAATAATTTGAAATGATAATACTTGTCTCATGGGAAGTCTCCTATCCTCCCTTAATATTTACCTAGTGGGGGCGGTTTTTTCCCTGCCAATGGATGACTTTTCTGGTCACTGCTGGGTAATAGAAAGCTTGAGAGTAATTTTAAATCACAGTGTGAATTCATAATTAAAATTGTCAATTCCCAGATGAGAAAAAATCCTTTCAACTCGTAATCTTAAACAGTTTCTGTTGTCTTTAGCAGGAGGGGTTTTCTTTCTTTAGGGAAGGGTGTGGCCAGCTTTTCTTTATTTCTCTTTTATCTCCTCCTTTACCTACTGCCACTTTGTCCCATGTGAGACTGGAGTTCAAGAAGGGAAGGGGGGGCGCCTGTGGCTCAGTGAGTAGGGTGCCGGCCCCATATACCGAGGGTGGTGGGTTCAAACCCAGCCTCTGGCCAAATTGCAACAAAAAATAGCCAGGCGTTGTGACGGGCACCTGTAGTCCCAGCTACTTGGGAGGCTGAGGAAAGAGAATTGCCTAAGCCCAAGAGCTAGAGGTTGCTGTGAGCTGTGATACCACAGCACTCTACCGAGGGAAACAGTGAGACTCTGTCTCAAAAAAAAAAAAAGGGCCCAGCTTTAAAGGTGATTCTTCCTTCTTATAGGCACATTTGTGAGTTCTTTGTAAGCCTTCCTGGTGAAACTCAGGTAGTAAGTTCCATTATGAGTTTTATTTTTCCAGCTGCAGCTTTCTTCTTCAGTCTCTGGTTTTCCCAGATATTGCCCTCTGCTGTGCATTTGCAGGCCACGGAACACATGTGAAGCTTCTGCATGGGATCTTAAGCTTGGGGTTAAGGGGTCATCTGCCCCCATTCTACCCTATCCCTGGGGATAGCGAGACTCAGAGCAGCGTGTTCCAACAGCTTTCTCCAAAGATATCTCTTCACAAGTCCTTGGAAATGGCCAACAACTCAGTCTTTGTTATATCCTTTCAATGAGTGGCAGGTATGATTTTTAAATATTACTTTTAAGTTTAACATCATTTTATATACTGAAGAGGTAAAGAGGGAATAGGATGCTTGTGATGAGGTTAGGAGATTACTGAAAAAGAAGAGAAAGTTATGAGAAATAATTTTATTATAAATAAAAAACTATAATAGGTAGGATAGACAACAAGCAAACATATCCAATGAGATATAAAGGAATGAAAAGATAGAGAAAAATTGCATATAGCACAGCACCAAAAAGACGAAGAAATGCACAATATAAATAAGAAGTCGACAGCCATGGCAGATAGATTGAGAAATTCCAATGCACTTTCAAGAGGAATTCCTGAAAAAGAAAAGTTGTAGAAACAGGCAAGATTTATTTTGGAAAATTAAAATAAAAGTCCAGTTCCAAAAAGTGAACTGA
Organism: Perodicticus potto; assembly: GCA_963574655.1. Taxonomy (NCBI): domain Eukaryota; kingdom Metazoa; phylum Chordata; class Mammalia; order Primates; family Lorisidae; genus Perodicticus; species Perodicticus potto. The sequence goes on along the minus strand of CAUYRH010170921.1, from coordinate 3,894 downwards.
TTTTAACGACAGAAAATGATAAAAAACTAAGCAATCCCTTCTGAACACAAAAACATCTCAATGGGAACAGAAAAGGGAGACACAGTCTCCCTCAGATGGGAGGCTGTGAGCCCATGTCACACCTGATCACATTTCTTTTTTTTTTCTTTAGCAGTTTTTGGCCAGGGCTGGGTTTGTACCTGCTACCTCCAGTATCTGGGGCCAGCGCCCTACTCCTTAAGCCACAGGCACCGCCCACACCTGATCACATTACAAAGGACACAGCAGGTCCACGAGTGTCTCCTGATTTCTTTAGGTCTAAGGTAGGAGAATAGAAAACATATGGCTGGAGTCTCTACAACCTTCTACTACTTCTTCTTCTTTTTTTTTTTTTTAATCACAGAAAGATTAAACAGAATTTTTCTTCCATTAAATAAAGAAAAGAAAAAAAGAATAGAAAAGTAAAGACAAGACAAGGCTTTCTGCTGTTTCTGGTCCACAGGCAGCCTCAGGTGATTGCAAGGCACTCTTTAGGGCTCAGACACATGGCGCAGCACGTGGTAGGGGCTTATTCCAGGAGTTTCCCTCAGTGTTGGAACCTGGCTCTGTGGGGCTCCTTGCTGATGCCAGTTTTCAGGAGAGGCAATAATGGGGATGGGCTGGTGAGGATGAAAGAGCAGTGCCTTCTCCTGTGACACACTCTACCTGCTATTGTATAGATTTCACAGGCCGTGTTTTCAAGAAGAGAAGGGGAAATAACTTTAAGCACTGGCTAGCCTTTTGGCCTCTAATCTTTAGACTAATTAAGGTTATTTCTAAGAGAAATACATGTTTATGGTAAAAAATTTCAAGCAATACAGAAGGATATAAATAAAAATTCTCCCTTCTTTTCCTTCCTCCTCTACCCCAGGCTTGAACTCTCTCAATATTTGGTTTGTTTCCTTCCCAGATCTTTCTGTCTCTTGTAGATACAATAATATATGAAGTCTCCACAAGTTATGATTCTCCTATCCCACACTCCCTTTTCTGTGTATCCCCCTTCTTCAATTTGGGAAGGAGATGGGAGATACCCATTTTTTTAGGGAAGTTGTCACAGTAGAGTCAATGAAGAAATATGACAAATTCTGAGGTTTTAAGATAAAAAGTTCTAAACCCAGATATAAGATAGAAAAGATTGAACAGATTATGTATTGCCTCAATCCATTTTTTTCCTTTTTCCCAACTTCAGACTAGGTAAAGCTGAAATAAGTAAGGGAAAAGTTGAGATGGGAAGGAAGTAGTGGGAAGAACAGTTAAGGTCTCCAAAAAGGGGGATCCTTGTGTCCTCCTCTGGGGTTAGGTATACAGAAGCATGAGGATGGTGTTACACAATTCTCCAGATAAAGTTTGGGGACTCAGGAGCAGAAGCACCAGTGACAGACTTTCAGTTGGAGGTCTGGGGAGTGGAGCCCTTTCCCTGGGACTGTAGTGTGAGGTAGATCTCTAAATGTAGGAGCCAGGATAAGGAAAGGAAAACTTATGAATTGCGGTTTAAATATAAAATGCCTGATTTTATCCAGAAATAACCATGATTAATTTTCTGCTATCAGGAGGAATGGAGATTTCAAATAAAGGTAACATTGTATAATGGAACAATAACAAAAGTTATGTTATGGATACCTTACGTTGTTTGAAAATTTTGATATCTCTATATTTGTTTGCTACTCAAAATACTGCAGCAATGACTATCTTTGAACGCTTGTGAGAGCATATGTGGGACATATTCCTGAATCAGGGGACGTGTGTGCTGTGCAGTTGGATTTTATTTGTGCTTTTGATTCCATACCTCTATTTCTTTCTTTCTATTTTTTGTTTTCATGACCTTTTCCTGGGATGGATGAAAAGGTTAGGATTTCAATTTTTCCTTCTCTTTGCCAAGTGAAAATATTTAAGCATGGAGTACTGGTTTGTCTATCGCCAAAGAGATAGTGAAAACAAAAATTTATTTTCCACTCTGTCCTCTCCCGCGTATTGGCAAATATCAGCATTGGTGGTATGGTTTGCTCTTCTGAACCTGACTTTCCGAGGAGCCGGCGTTAGCCCCCTGTACTTCCTAGAAGCGCCACTAGGTGTCAATGTAGGTCTTGTTTGGCGTCAGCTCGGGGCTACAGTTGATTTGGTTGGGTCCCCGCGGAGCCTTGACGTCCTCTCCCGCAAAATAACAAATGTATGTCGTGCAAGGCACTTTCTTCGGGAAGGGCTCTAGGGAGCTCAGAATTTTGCATACGAAGCTGAGGGAGCGAGGGGCTTCTGATAATGATATTCCACGTTGAACGGAGTTGCTCATAGGCAGAGCCGGGGCCTCGCCCAGCTTTGATATATGAGATTATTATGAAGAGGTGATGCAGGTCGAGGGATGCTCTTGCTCAGCTGGCTGTGGACGTGGATTCCTATGTGGATTGCGAGGCTCAGCGCAGCAGAGATGTCGCTGCACGGCGCCAATGAGGGGTGGGAAAGAGGAGAGAGCTGGGGATGGGCAGGGACCCAGGATGCCCAGGGAGGGCCATCCCAGCAGCAATGACTAGTCCTCTTCCCCAGGTGTGTGGGAGGCCAGGAACGGAGGGCAGGTGAACATCACTCCTCAGTCCTGTCGCGGCAGGCTGTGTGCACCCTGGTCAGAGCCGCTGCCTTGGTGGGATGGTTGGAGGGGCACCTGGTGTGCTACTCTGGATGCCAGGGTCTTCACCAGATCACTATTAATCTTATATGGAGGATCTCTTCAATCTCGCACTTCATGAAGATAACCAAAGAATAAGAGGAGGACTGGGCAGGACCATGGAATGGGATCTCAGGAGAGGTTCTTCTGCAGTTGTCCTCTAAGCACAATGGGAATGGTGCTGGTAGACTCTCTAAACAGAGCTGCCAGCTGAACAGCCTTTCAGATCTTCTCCCGGGTTCTGCCAAACCTCTTTGCCTGTTCTATTTAGATCAGAATTTTTTTCGTTTTGTTTTGGAATTTTTATGTTTGAACCACATCACTAGCTTGTAATTAAAATTCTGTCCCCTTGCTTTAATGTTTCTGCGCATCTACATAAGTCCCCACAGGCTCTTATTACTAAGGTCATGAGAATCACCTCCTAAGGCTGTTTTGTGAACACAGATGGTTTGCCTTTGGGCACCAAGCTGTGGTCACTGCCTCAGGGCACCCTGCTGGAGTCTGCATGTTGGTCTTCTGTGTGAATCCCACACTGGCATCAAAGTTGCTCACTCATTTTATTCTCGCCTTCTCAGCTGCTGCTACCCTCAGAATCTAGCACAGGCCTTGGCTAGGTCTTCCCTCATAAACCTTCAAACCCCAGACCTCAGACCTCTGGTTAGAGTCTGAGTGCCCACCCCAGATTAGGATTCCCTGTCCATAGGCCTGTCATGCTGACAGCATTCTTAGACTCAAGTCTGGATCTTAGATCCTGTACTCTCAGGAGCCACTGGCTCCTGCTACAGACTGTCTACTTCTCTTCTGAGCAACAGTAGGTGCTATCCCCAAGGGGTCTCAGAATCCTCTGCCACTTTATATATATATATACATATATATGTGTATATGTATGTGTATACATATGTAGCATATGTATACATGTATACATTTTCATAGTATATAAAAATAAATATGAAATATAAAGCCTTAATTCTTATAATTAATAAAGTTCCCCCAAGGGCCCAAGATGAATTGCTATCCTTACCCAATGGACATTATAATTTGTTTGATTTTGGATTCACTTAGGATCTTGTTACTTTCTTTTTTTTTTAATTTTTATTAAATCATAATTGTGTACATTGGTGCAATCATGGAGCACAATGTGCTGACTTTATATACAATCTGAAATATTTTCATTGAACTATTTAACATAGCCTACATGGCCTTTTAATCACTATATGAAG
>CAUYRH010170920.1:0-31966 GCA_963574655.1 Perodicticus potto | reverse complement strand
TGTATACCATGGAATATTATGCAGCCTTAAAGAAAGATGGAGACTTTACCTCTTTCATGTTTACATGGATGGAGCTGGAACATATTCTTCTTAACAAAGTATCTCAAAAATGGAAGAAAAAGTATCCAATGTACTCAGCCCTAATAGGAAGCTAATTTATAGCTTTCATATAAAGACTAAAACCCAATTATAGCACAAGAATATGGGGAAAGAGGCAAGGAAAGGCATGGGTGGAGGGAGGGCAATTGGTGGGATCATGCCTATGGTGCACCGTAGAAGGGTACTGGTGAAACTTACTAAATGCACAATACCAATGTCTTCATATAGTCATTAAGAAAATGCCATGAAGTCTACGTTTAACAGTTTGATGAAAATATTTCAGATTGTATATGAAGTCAGCACATTGTGCCCCATGATTGCACTAATGTACACAATTATGATTTAGTAAAATTAAAAACAAAGTTCTATGAAGAAAAGCCCAGGATCTTTAAAGGATAATTAAAGCCAATCTTCCACAAACTCCTCCAAATAATAGATGAAGTGGAAAAACTTTTCATCTTGTCCTAGGAGAATAAGGCATCAATCTAAGGTCAAAACTAGACAAACACAGCATAAATAAAGAAAACTTCAATATCCCTTATGAATATCAATCAAAATTCTTAATCAAAACACTACCAAATTCAATAACAGAATATTAAAAAGATTATGCACCATAACCAAGTAGATTTCATACCATAAATGCAACGTTAGTTAGTACATGAAAATCAATCAAGGTAACAAACCATGTTAATGGGTTAAGGACAAAACTGACAGATTGTTTTCAAAGACATGGAAAACAGACAAAACTTACTTAATGCCCTTTATGATGAAAACACTCAACACATGAGGAATAAAAAGAAACTTTAATTTGATAAAGGGCATGCAGGAGTCCCCCCTTCTCCAAGAGGGATATGTTCCAAGGCCTCCAATGAATGCCTAAAACTGCAGATAGTAATAAAATATATATATGTATGTATGTATACACTATGTTTGTTTCTGTAATTTATACCCTATAAATTTAATCTACAAATCTGGCACAGTGAAAGATTAACAATAGTAACAAAATAGAACAATTATAACAACATACTACAAAAAAAGTTATGCTACTGTGTTCTCTTCTCTCTCAAAATATTATATGTATCTTCAGACCACAGCTGCCCACAAGTAACTAAAACTGCACAAAATAAAACCACGGATAAGGAGGGGAATACTACAGAAAGTGAAAAACCCACAGTTCATGTTATACATAAATGTAAAAGACTTAAACCTTTGCTCCTAAGATCAGGAACAAGACAAAGAGTTTTGCTCTTATCATTTCTATTTCACATTTTATTAGAAGTTTTGGACAAAACAATTGGGCAAGAAAAAGAAACAAAAGGCATCCAGTTTGGAAAAGCAGTAAAATTATTTCTATTTTCACACGGCATTAATCCTAAGCAAAAAAGAAAAACTACTAGAGCTAGTAAAAGTGTTCTGCAAGGTCACAGGACAAAAGGTCAGCATAAAAAATTAACTGCGTCTCTACACTTTCTAGATGAACAACTGAAAAATGAAATTAAGATAACAATCAATTTATAATAGTATCCAAATGAATAAAATACATAGGAATAAATTTACCAAAAGAAATTAAAAACTTGATACCTAAAAATCTGTAAAACATAATTTCTAAAAAAAAAATAAAAGACCCACGTAAATGGAAAATATCGTGTGTCCAGGGATCAGAATACTTAACATTATTAATGTGATAATACTCCCCAAATTTTCTATAGATCACTATAGTTCCTACCAAAATTCTAGTTGCCTTTTTTCAGAAATTGACATATTAATCCCAAAATTTACATGAAAACATAAATAGTAAAAGAATCTTGAACATGAAGGACAAAGTTGGAATTCTTGCCTTTCCCAATATCAAAACATTTCTACAAATCTACAACAATAAAGACTGTATAATATTAACATAAGAACATACACATCAGTGGACTAGAAATGAGAGTCCATAATCAACCCATGCATTTGTGATCACTTGATTGGATTGTGCCCAAACAATCCAATAGGGGAATAATGGTCTTTGCAAAACATGGAGGTGAAATAACCAGATATCTACATGAAAAAGAATGAAATTAGACCCCTTCTTTTTACCATATACAATAATTAACTCAAAAAGAATCCAAGACCAAAAGTTTAAAACTATAAAACTCACAAGAAAACGTAGGAGTACATCTTAGTAATCTATAGGCACTGGTAGAGGCACTGGTTTCTATAGATATGACTCTAAAAGCATAAGCAACCCAAAAACCAAGATAATAGAAAAATAGATTGAATTCCATTAAAATTAATAAACTTCATGCATCAAAGGACACTATTAAGAAGGTCTAAAGATAGCCCACAGTATAAGAAAGGTCATTTGTAAATATACCTATTAGGGATCTAGTATCCAGAATATATGACAATCACTTACAACTCAACTATAAAAAGACAACCCAATTTAAAAATGGGCAAAAAAACTTGAACAGATGTTTCTCCCAAAGAATATATACAAATGTCCAATAAGCACATGAAAAGACTCTCAGCATCAGTAATCCTTGGGGACATACAAATCAAAGCCACAGGGAGGTATCACTTTACAATGACTAGAATAGATACAATCAAATGTACAGACATACAGAAGTGTTAGCAGGATATGGAGAAAGTGGTAGAAGGAATGAAAGTGGTGCAACCAGCCTAGAAAATAGTTTGGCAGTTCCTCAAGAAGTCCAACATAAATTTACTTTATATCCCAAAGATTCTACTCCTAGGAATATACCCCAGTGAAATGAAAACATACACTCATACAAAAATGTGTACATAAATGTTCACAACAGCCTTATTCACAATAGCCAAAATGTGAAAATAACTCAAGTATCCATCAATTGATGTTTGAGTGAACAACCGTCATCTCTCCCTACAGTGGAATGTAATTCATCCAGAAAGCATTGATACACACTATATAAGGAAAAACCTGCTAATTTAAAGAAGTCAGAGACAAAAGGTATTACATTGTATAACATTTTTATGTGAAATACTTAGAATAGGCAAATATGTGTAGAATTAAAGTATTTTAATGAATTCTAGATGCTGAAGGGAGTGGCTAGTGGGAATTAACTGCTAGTAAGTACAAAGCTTCTTTTAGAAATGATGAAAATATTCTAAAATGATTACATAGTGGTTGCTGTTGTACACACACAACTTTGGGAATATACTAAAAACTACTAAGTTGTACTTTTAAAAGATGAATTTTGGAGTAAGTGAATGTTATCTCAATTTTACAAATAGAATACCTAACCTCAATCTGAACACTAGAAAATATTAGGCAAATTCAGAATGAGACCTCATCTATATTTAAAGGGATGTGAAAGTACTCTTCAAAAATGTCAGTGTCATAAAATCATGTGGAAATATTCTAAATTGAAGGATAATAAAGAGACCTCTCTTTGTTAACAACCAATGCAATAACCAATCTAGACTAGATTCCAGACTCCAGGGAAAACGCTTTAAAGGACATCATTAAATCAACAGCTAAATTAAAATATGAGATGATAGCTTAGATAAAATAATTATATCCATATAAATTTCTGAAGCTGGTAACTGTTGTGTTTATATAAGAAAAAATCCTTATTTAAGAGGATAATGAGAAAGGCAGATTTTTTTATCTATCTACAGAGTGGGAACATGCAAATGATATGAAACTCAGGTAAAAAGTTAACAGTAGGGGACGCTGAGTAAAAAGTACACAGGTGTTAATAGGTGCAGCATTTTATTGTAGCAGTATTTCTGTAAGCTTGAGATTATTTCTAAATACAAAGGTTGCCTTTTTTTATTTTTAAGGAAGAAGACAGAGAGATCCAAGTCTATACTTTTGAGAAAAGCAAGTTACTATCTTGTCTCTAGCTAGAGATGTTCTGGGCTGCAGAAACATGGATGCTTGACACCCACAGCTACTCATTCAAACCCAGAAAGGTTTTGGAAGAACCTGATATGTATCCTTCCAGGGTTGAACAACCTTTTTTTATTTCTGCCATACAGTGGAAGAAGAAGAGTTGTCTTGGACCACACATTAAAAAGACAAACTAACAAAAGCTGATGAGCACAAAAAGGTCTATGCATAGTTTTTGCACCTTAAGTCAGCAAAACAAGCCTCAAAAAAAATGCACATGCTGCCGGCAGACTGCAAGCTGAGCACCCCTGCATGGGCTACAATAGATCATTTGCAGGTTCTCCCCTGGATAAGTCTGAATCAGCCACAATTGTCAGGCAAGCAGCAAGGACAACAGGGCTCAGCTGTATCTCCATCACTGATAGGAAAAAGGGAACAGGAAGTAAAATGAATACTGTGAGAAATCCCCCCCAAAAAACCTCAAGTCACTTTGAAAGTAGCATGAACAAGGGGGTGAACTGCCAAGATGCAAGATCTCAGAAGCATCCTGCCTCATTAGCGTTGGAAAAAGTTACAGAGGGCACGAGGTACATCAGGGGTCCTTATACATGAGTCTTTAAAGGAATCACAAACTTCCTTCCAACTGCCACTAAAGGCAAGCCAAGATAACTAATTTTTGTTGGAACTTGCGACCACTAACCTGCAGGAGCCACTGGTGCCTCTGTGGTCCTACTTGCCTAGTTCTTTCCCTTCCCTCCTCTCCTTCACCTCTTCCCCCTGCTCCTCAGACGCCAGCATCTGTTCACTCCCAGAAGTTAGTCTGTGTAGTGGGCTGTGTCAGCGTCTGTCCAGATGTCCTCCTGTTCCTATACTACCACAATAACCTGTCGACTGGTCTCCCCTCTTCTGACCTTGACATCTACACAACTCCCCCACCCCTGTCCTCACCACCTCTCTGCCTCAGTGCCCCTACTCTCCACCTCATTCATCCCACCAGCCACGCTGGGCTCCTTGGGCCACATTTCTCCATGGCTCATTCTCTCATTTTCCTGAAAGTCTGTCAGTGACCACTGCATAAAACAGAAAACCCCATTCTTAACAATTCCTGTTCCCTTTTTCTGCTTTACTTACACCCACAGCCCCTATTATCTTAATATTATTTTATTAACATATTTATCTTAGCATGCTTGAATTAAAGTTCCATGAACTAGGACATCATCTCAGTGGTTTATACCTAGAACGCTGAACAGTGCCTGACACAAATTAAAAACACAATGAATTGGGCAGCGCCTGTGGCTCAAAGGGGTGGGACGCTGACCCCATATGTCGGAGGTGATGGGTTCAAGCCCAGCCCCAGCCAAAAATTGCAAAAAAACAAACAAACATTTAAAAACACAATGAATCACCCTCTCCTCCAATCAGATGCAGAGGCAGTGAGAGCCCGTGGGAGGAGGAAGGCAATGTAATGCTGGGTGAAGGGACCCAGCGGCCCAGCCCCAACATGGGTGCATGGGCAGACTCAGGCCCGAGCAGGGAGAGAGGCAGGGTTACACTGCACCTGGGAAGGAAGCTTCTATTTAAATTGCTCTGAACATGATAACACCTGAAGCTGTGACTATTCTAATATCTGAAAAGGACCAGAAATGCTCTGACACCTGCCCTTGATATGATCCTATGGCAGAGCAAGGCAAGGAGACAGAGGGAGTTGAAAGTAAGGAGATGGAATAATAAAGCCATTTCATGGTCTCCCTGCCTAGTTCAGTCTGTTTAATAAAATCTTAGGTGAGGTATCACTCCACACTGCTGACACAGACAGCATGCAAAGGAAAGTGGGGTGTCCACATTGGAGTATGGGCAAATCCCCACTGCAGGGGCAAGATCCGTTTCCTCACAAGTTTGGGAGAAGCTTGCTCAGTGTGAAATAAAGTGTGTGTCAGTCACTGGGCCCAAGAGGATGAGTGCCTGCCCTCAACCTGCCATCCTAGGCAAAGCCAGGATTTCCCAACAAAGCCCTGAGTCTTTCTTGAGCCTCCAGTTGCCGCAGAGAGTTCCCTGGACTGTGATTAAAGCATGATGACCTTGAACATACCCTAAAGGGGAAGGACTTTATTCTGCTGACCATCTAAGAAATGAATGCTCCAAATGTGTAGGAAGAAGGAATGGCACGAGGAAAGGGTGTACAGTGTGCACAGGGACACTCAGGAGGTGTAGACTAGCAATAACAGGCGAGCAGTGTTAGGAGTTACAGTGAGGCAAGCAAGAAGAATGTAAGCTGAATGTCACGTCTTGGGATCAAAATTCTCTAAACCAGCCTACACAGTGTACATCCCCACAGCTCCAATGAGCACACCTTTTCTATCATCACCTGAAGTCCCTGAAGAACTGTCCTGCAGGACTGCTAAAGCCAGAGGTTGCACAAAGCCCCTGGAAACCCTTCTCCAACTTGACCATAATCAGATACTATACACGTATAACCATGGGTGGTGTACAGTCTTCATGATCCCCTGGTAACCTGGGCGCTAACCAGTATGTTTTATTCTCTTCCATAGGAAAATAAGTACCTTTGCTGAGTATCAGCTTTTAGAAATCTCTTCAGTGGTAGCCAAAGTTTATATCTTCCAACATGCAACAGGCACTCCCATACTTACAGCATCACTCAGGGCACCAATCTGTGCTTCTGCAACATGGGACTCACATGCCTCATAGTGCTTATAATATGACACACGGAAGCAGTATTCTAAGAGTTTTATATAATTATTGAATCATTTAATTCTCATAATAACCCTGAGAACAGAGGGGTTAAGTGAATTGTCCAAGGTTTAAATGAGGAAATGGGTTTCCAGTCCCAGCTTTCTGGGAATTAATTACTTTTGAAAGGTAATTAAGTCTGAGATACAGAAGCAAAAGCCTGATAATCTCTTCCTTTTTCCTTCTGAGTTTCGTTCCCCTGAAGGCAATGCTGGCCCGGTTCATGTCCATGTTCTCAGACGATATGAGCTTTTTTGTCCTCCTCCATAAGCCAGGCCTAGATTTCTTACCTTAACACATTCTGTACCCAGGATGCAAACTTCCTTCTTATCTTCCTTCGCGAGACAGACCTGCTTTTCTCTCCCACCCATGGCCAGTGCAATGTCCTCTGATTTCACTGTTTCCCTATTCAGAGCTCTGGGATGTCTACTATTGTTTACAGATTTCCTGAAGCTCTGAGAAAAAAAGAGTTAGACTGAGTAAAGTTACAATTAGAAGTTCAGATTTCTGAGACCCCTGGAAGGCCAAACGCTGCCTAAAAACTCCATGACTTCTTTGAGATTTGAGTTCCCATAAGATAGTCCTCCCTGGTCACCGAGATTTTAAGGATGTTTGTGTGTCTCAGTATTAACAGCATCAAAAATTTGATAAGGCACATACCTGTGGTCAGTGTCCACATTGTTATGACTTCATCCATCATCCAGCTTTATGTTGTCCTGAGGACGCCGGTTCAAAAGCCTGATCTGCTGACTCACTGGGCTGCAGCAGTGGCCTCTGAGTAACTTCCCACTGAAGCCAAAAAGCAAGAGAGCATATATGTTAACTCTGCAACAGCTAGAGCCCTGTGAAAATTAATGAAGACAGAAATGGTTCACAAGAGTATAAGCAAAGAATATTAAAAACAATGAAAGCAACGCCATAAACTACTAACGTGACAGGTTGTGGGGGGGACTTTATAGCTTCCAACCTGTTTCTTAGACTCCGACGCAGTGGCCTTCTGCACTTGGTAAGTGAGTAAATCATCTTCACTGTGAGTAGTGACCTCCAGAGCTAATCCCCTAAGAGCCAAGCCACCCTATGTCTGACCTATTGTCAATAAAAAGAAAATGTACAGTAAAGCTTACCCCAGAGTCTTCCTTTTGGAAGTGCCAGATATACAGGGTGTCCCAGGAGTCACTCCTAACGTCACCATACCTAGGTAAAATGGAAAACTGTAGTGAAATGTACCTTTATTTATTAACATTCATTGCAAAATTTCACAAAATTTTCTCTACATGTTGTCTGCCTCTTTGCAAAATTTTATACAGAATACTTTGTAAATAAAGGTATGTTTCGCTGTAATTTCCCATTTCCCCTATGTACGGTGACTTTCTGGATGACTTTTGGGACACCAGGCCTATGTTTATGACATAGATTGTCATGATGGTTTCCCCGGTGTATATTTACCTCCAAGCTCATCAATTTGTATACATTAAATATGTACGTCTTTTTGTTTTTCAGTCACACCTTAATAAAGTGGTTTTTTTAAAGATAAGAAAATATTTGAGGGGGAGAAAAAGTCCTTCTGACTGAAAAGGTCTGGCTGAGACAGACTCCAGGTCTGAGAGTGCAGGTGATCCCAACATGGGGAATCTGTCTGGCAGGTCAGCCCACCCTGCCTGGAAGGAATGAGCCACCCTCTCCCCAGCATGAATATGAACAGCCGACATGCCTGAATCGTACAGGAAATCTCTCATACTCTTAACACAGAAGAAGAAAAGGAGAAGGAAGAAGGAGAAGGGACGTAAGGATGATGAGAGTAAAGAGAAGGAAGAGGTGAGCGGAAAAGATGAATGAGGAGAAAACAATTGTTTTTGTTTGTTTTTTCCTCCATAAGCTTAAAGTAGAATTATAAAGCATTATCAAAAGATGAACATTTCTCCTTCTTATTTCCCTTTGTTTATCCCATTGACCATCTTTCTTCTGTCCTTCTACCAAGCAGTTCCTTTGGTATTGATTTTCCTCTCTTGTTTTCTTTTCAGCTAAGTTGTCACAACCTGAATAATTTCCCATTGAAAAACATCTGGACTCCAGTTTCCAGTTAGACATGTAAAGAACGTCATTTCCATTTTCACAACAGGAGAAAAGTCTGAACAAACTAAAAAGTGAAAAATTCTTCTTTGATCTATTGGAGAACTGAGGGGACAGATAAAATTGCCTGCCCCAAATCTGTAGAGAAAGGTGAATACAGGGAATCAGAGCTTACTTGAGGGTAGATACCATGGTTGCAAGCTAGAAGGAACACTTAGAAAACAATTGACATATTTCTGGAGGTTCAGTGTGATATGAGAGAATATTTCTGGGGGGCCCACCCTCTAGGGGTTGGGGTGCCTTCATAACTTTTAGCACCAGGAGGCCTAACAAATTATTGGAGTGGAAATCACAGAAAATAGCCCTAGGCTTTGGGTAAGGGGAGGAGGAAAATAACCATTTTAAAATATACCCAGAACTTCTCTTCTCATTTATAAAATCCTATCTTCCAAAGAAATTTTTACTAGACCTTAACCACCATGGGTTTTATCAGTGCCCAGCCAATACGGAGAAGAGGAAATACCCACTCAGCCACCTCAGGCCTTCCTGTGCCAGCTAACAGGGTAAGGGAGGGAATTGAGAAGCACTTTGGAAGGTCACAGCATGGGAACGAGCCCACTCAAAGACTGAGACCTAAATCATAAGAAAACAAAAGGCTTCTATCACATCAACAAGATACCTATATGATAACAGGAGATTACAACTGAAAAGAACTGCAAGGCTCGGATGCTTTTCAAGAAGGAGTCTTCAAGAAAATTCAAACATAACAAAAGAAACCAAAGCAGGGACACTGGGAAAAATTTTAGCCTCTGTCACCTACAATTACATCAAACAGTAAACAGACATTCTAACTCCTAGCTAGGCAGAAAAGCCTAAGACCACATAACAGCTTATAGGGCATGCTAAAAGCAAGAGAATTAAATGGAAAAAAAAAGAGAGAGAGAAGAAAAGAAAAGAAAAACAGTCTGAAGAGGCATACCAAACATCAGCTTCAAGTACAGCAGTGAATTTTGTAATTATCAGATTGGGAATTTAAAATAACAATAATTATTATATGAAGGGCTCTAATGAAGGCTAAAACCCAGTTATAGCACAAGAAATGGGGAAAGGGGCAAGAGAGGGGAGGGGAGGGGGGAGGATGAGTGGAGGAAGGGTGATTGGTAGGATCACACTTACGGTGCATCTTAGAAGGGTACAAGTGAGAATTACTAAATGCAGAATATAAATGTCTTCATATAGTGATCAAAAGGCCATGAAGTCTACATTAAATAGTTCAATGAAAATATTTCAGATTGTATATGAAGTCAGCACATTGTGCCCCATGATTGCACCAATGTACACAATTATGATTTAATAAAAATAAAAAAGAAAGAAAGAAAGAAAGAATAGATGAGTAATGGAACCAGAGAGATGGAAACTCTAAGAAAGGCTCAATGGAAGGGCTGGAATTAAAATACAAAACACAAATGAAGAATGTTTTTGATGGGCTCATCAGTAGACAGGGCATGTGGAAGGAAAGATCAGTGGGCCTGAAAATATTCCAGTAGAAACTTCCCAAACTAAGAAGCATTGCAAAAAAAGAATGAGAAGGGAAATTAAAATATCCAAGAACCACAGGCCGATTACAAAAGTCATAATAGATGCATACTGAGAATATCACAAGGAAAAGAAAGGAGGTGAAAACAGAAGAAATATTTGAAGATATAACGGCTACAAATCTTCCGAAATTAGTGACAGACACCAAACCATGGATGGATCCAGGAAACTCAGATACAATAATTACTGAAACAGGTACACAAGTTGCATAATATTCAAACTGTAGAAAACCTAAATCTAAACTCTAAAGAGAAAATTTTGAAAGAAGCCAGAGGAAATAAACATTGTACTTATAAAGGAACAATGATAAGAATCATGTAAGACTTTTCTTTGGAAACCATGGAGCAAAAAGAATGAAATGGAGTATTTACAGCATTGAAGGAAAAATAAAACCAAAAACTCCATCACACTAGAATTTGTATCCTGAGAAAAAACTATACTTCTAAAAGTGTGGGAGTGACAAAGACTTTGTCACACTAACAAAAATTGAGGGGAATTTGCCAATAGTAGACCTACAAGAACTGTTAAAGAAATTTCTTCAGAAATGAAGAAAAGGATGTAGGTCAGAAACTTGGATCTACACAGAAAAAGAAGAGAAAAGAAAAGGAATAAGTGAAGATAAAATAAAACCTTATATTTTTATTAAAAAATAAATATCCAATTCATTTTTCTTTTTTTTTTTTTTTTTTTTTTTTTTTTTGAGACAGAGCCTCAAGCTGTCACCCTGGATAGAGTGCCGTGGCATCACGGCTCACAGCAACCTCCAATTCCTGGGCTCAAGCGAGTCTCCTGCCTCTGTCTCCCAAGTAGCTGGGACTACAGGCGCCCGCCACAGCGCCCGGCCATTTTTTTTTTTTTAGGTTGCAGCCACCATGGTTGTTTGGCGGGTCCGGGTTGGATTCGAACCCGCCAGCTCAGGTGTACGTGGCTGGCGCCTTAGCCCGTTGAGCCACAGGTGCCGAGCCCAATTCATTTTTCTTAACTGATCTAGTAGATACCAGTTTGCTCACACCACTAATAGCAGTCATGTAGTTGGTGATTATAACGTTTAAATAAGGGAAATCAGTGGCAGCAAAGGTATAAAGATCAGGAGGGAGGAATTTGGAAATCTCTGATGTAAGGCAACCACACTCTCTGTGAAGTAGTATACTATTATTTTAAAAATGGGCCTAGGTTAGTTGCAAATGCATATCATTAATATAAACTCTAAGATAGCCACTAAACGAATTTTATAAAACTTTTACAAACTATATATTTACAGAAGCACTTTTCAAATTAGCAGCCTTCTTCTCCATCCCAAGGTTTTTCTGCTACTCTTTCAAAATGCAGAGATGGGTACCTAGAACACAAAGACAACTGTCAGCGATTAGACACTGATGGCCGTAAGCAAAGTGGTGTTGCTGCAGCACACTGGCCCAATTCCTCCCGTGACTTTTGAAGCTAACGAACCATCTCACATCAGATCTAGTCTGACCCTAGTGTCTGCAGATTTAGATAACATCACACTTTCTGTGCCCTACTCCTAAACTTCCTAAATCCAGCACAAGCAATCAGAAGGCCTCTTGAATCAAATCCTACATCCCTCTGTCCTGCCTGGAATCAACAGCAATATCCTCTGTCCTTCCTGGAATCTGGGCCTCAATACTGTACTTTGTTGTGCCTTTTGGTGCTGTAGACTCACTGCTCTGATTCCTAGATGGCAGCAACCCCTTTGCAGTGGATCCCTGCCCTTTGCACCTGCTCACTAATGGAGCTTGGCAATTCTCCTTCTCTTCTGTATTATCACTTTCTCCCTCTAATGTATCATTCACAAACATGATGTTATTTCTCCCATATTAAAAAATAAATTAAAAATGACAAAATAAAATGAAATTGCTCTCTTGACTCCTCTTCTCCCTACAACTATTACCCTATTTCTCTGCTTGCCCCTTATAATAAAATTAATAAAAAGAATCGTGTTTGCTTGATATGATCAAATTTCTCTCCTTTGATTCTCTTTTGGACACTCTTCAGTCAAGTTAGTTGCCTTCCCCCACATCTCACCACCACTTTTGTCAAAGTCAGCAGTGACCTCCAAGTTACTAAGACCAATAGCCAATTCTTGGTCTTTACTTGACCTTCTCTTTGTATCCACACACACTGTTTTAGTGTTCTCACCCAATGTTATGGATTTAGATACTATTGTTGCGCTGATGGCACTTATTCTACAGCTACAGCTCAGCCTCTTCTTTCACTTCCAGACTCATATATTCAATTGTCACAAGGTCCCTCTACTCAGATGCCCAAGAGGCAGCTCAAACTTAGCAAGCACAAAGCTAACATCCTGATTTTCCCTACTGCCCAAAACTTCCCAGAGTCTTCACCAACATAATTAATGTCAACTCCATCCTTTTAGTTCAGGCCCCAAAGCTTGAATTCATCTTTAATTCTTCTTTCTCACTTTCCACATTTGATCAGCAAATCCTATAGTTCGCCTGGGAAATATACCCAGAATCTGACCCCTTCTCCCACCTTTATTGTTACCAACCTGATCCAAAACAACTATCATTTCTCACCTGGAACATTTCAACAGCTTCTTAACAGGACTCCTTGCCACTAGTCCTGCTGGCCTGTGAGCTAATCTCCATATTTTATCCAGAATGATCCTATTAAAAGAAAACTCAGCCTTAGCCACTTCATCTAAGTTAGAGAAGCTCTGGACATTTTTACAATGCCTTGTGAGGCTCAGCACATGCTGCTCCCACACACCCTGTCTCTGTCCTCTCATCTTACTACTCCCACCTGACTCCAACTAGCCACAAGATCTCCTTGCTGGTCTGCAGACAAACAAACCATGCTTCAGGGGAATGAAGACAGCTTGCTTACTCCTGCAGTTCCAAAAGTATTCCCACATTCCCTTGCCTTCAGGCACTTCCCCAAATTACTTACATTGCTTCCCAGTCATCTTTGGTACAACTCTGAACTCTTTTCCAAATATAGCACACACACAGGCATATGTGCACAGAGAGAAAATTACATAATGAGAATGATATAACACTTTTCAATAAATTCCATCAAAGTGTAGTAGCAGGTGTTTCCAGTACAGCCTGCAGCTTTGCATCCACTGCAGTTTTAAGTTCCATCGTGCCTTCGCTCACAGCCCACCAAATAGTGCATAAAATTTCATAATAATTGCTCCTAAAACTTTTCCCACCCAAATTAAAAGCAAGCAAGTCAATCACCTAACTTAAGAATATAATTATAAAATTAAAATTTTATTAATATGACCTAATTTCCATTTCCCAATTGTCCCATATCACTTTATTTTATAGTATTATTCTCCATTCTTTTCCTTTTTGTTAGCAAAGGAAATGCCAAGTTAAATACCTCCATTCATAAGGACACAAAACCTGTCTCTCACTTACCAAGATGCCCTTGGCTATAACCTGTCATTTGGTATCTCTCCCCTTGTGACATATTACTCTACTGGATTTACCAGGGATTTGTTCTGCCAGGAGAAGGAAAAAACAGCCTTAGGGGGCCTGTTCCTAACACACGTGCCTCACCTAAGTGCAAAGACTAATGCATTCTACTAGGCAGACACAGAATTTCTCCGTTTAGCCAGCCATCACTGTCACCACCAATCTATCCCACCTCACTGCAAAACTGAAGAATCTGCTGCTGTTTGGAAAACCTTCAACCCCTTCCAGAAATACTATGAGAAGATGGTTATCCTGAATTTAAGTAAGACACGAACAAATTTTAATTAAATATCAATTCTTAAACAGGGTTCCAGTCATCCCAATGTAAATCCGTGAACAGCTGTAATTTGGTCATTGTGTTTCCTATATTAAAAGGAATTGGACATTATGCTAAGTGAAATAGTCCAAGCACAGAAGACAAATACTGCATGATCTCTCTTAGATGGGGATTCTAAAAAAGTAAGCCTTATAGAAGCAAAAAGTAAAATAATGGTTTTCAGGGGCTGGAGTGTGGGGAGGGATGGGCAAAGGGGAGATGTTAATCAAAGGGCACAAAGTGTCTGTTGGCCTGGAGGAATAAATTTGAGAAGGCTTTTGCACTGGATGGTGACTGGCTATGGTTAATAATAAGTTATTGTATGATTCAAAATTGCTAAAAGAAAAGATTATTAACATTCTTACCATACCAGCTCTTTGAAGTCCAAGTTAGTGGATGGATAGGTTTATCGGCATGATCAAATCTTTCTACAAGGTATATACAGATCAAAACATTACATTGTACCTCATATATATGTATACAAATTTATTGATATTATTTATCAATTAAAAATCAATCAGTCGGGCGGTGCCTGTGATTCAGTGAGTACAGCGCCAGCCCCATATGCTCAGAGTGGTGGGTTCAAACCAGCCCTGGCCAAACAACAACAACAACAACAAAAATAGCCAGGCATTGTGGCAGGTGTCTGTAGTCCCAGCTACTCAGGAGGCTGAGGCAAGAGAATCGCCGAAGCCCAGGAGTTGGAGGTTGCTGTGAGCTGTGTGATGCCATGGCACTCTACCAAGGGAATAAAGTGAGATTCTGGCTCTATGAATAAAAAAAAATCAATCAGTCATGAACCAAGTCTACTAAAAATACATTTAGGAAAAAGAACTAAAAAATCTATCTTCACATGCCATAGAAGGGACAGTTGACCAGAGGCTTTCATTGCCCTGTTCTGACTGCCGCTCTACCCACCTGCCACTCTACTCCCCTGTATTTCCAGAAAAGAGACCGCCACCCAAGGCGCTCGGCCACCATGTGCTCTCAATGGCTGCAGCCCCTCTGGAGGTCCTGTGGCCACTGGAACTCATCCTCCATCATCACTGAATTCTCCTCAGGCTTTTGCCTTTGCCTGAAATTTCCTTTCATTTCTTTGATTTAATGGAACATCTTGTTTGTCCACTATGTACACCAAATACCCCAGAGTTTTCTCAGCAGTGGTCACCTTTCTTCTCATGGCCTTGTACACTGTTCCTGAAGGTGGGGTCAGTAGCCTTCACTCTTCCCCTTAAACCACCTCCTTTCCTCCCTCATAAACCCCAGGTCTTCTGAAGTCCAAGTTGTCAGCCTTTACCCTCAGTGCCATTCATCATTGTGATCATTGGCTGACCTCATGATCATTCCTGCTTATTCACTGAAGGTTTTAGGGTCTGGATCAGTGTCTTCCTTTTCAATACCACTTACATCATCATTCTTGAAACATATATAGTTGATTCAATCAATAATCTCGCCTCTCAATTTTGGATAATCTTTCCTTTTGTGCCATTTCAACCACCTCCCCTGCAGAAGTGGGTAATATTGGTTAATATCACAATTAACTACCATACCTCTGAGCTGCCTCCCTCTCATGCACCCCTATCTGTCTAACCTTCCATCGTTGCAGCTCACTAATTTTGGTATTGCCATTCCTGACATTCTCTGATCTCATTGGAACCTGGATTCCCCATCCAGGATGGTTCCCATGTGCACACTTTCCTCCTTGCCCAACTTGGAACCTGTGATACATTTACTTAAATCCTATGTAAATGCCCTTAATCTCCCGGCACTTCTCTCAGTCCATTATACTCACAGGAGGAAATGCTATTGGTGTCCATACGTCATCTCCCTTCACATGGACACCTAAGCAGGTAAACCAGGAGTCAGCAAACCATAATCTTGGACCCAATGTGGACTACTGCCTATTTTTATGAATAAGATTTTATTGGAATACAGACACATTTAATTAAGCTCTGTCTTATCTGTGGCTACTTTCACAGTACAATGGCAAAGTTGAATTTTAAGACTAAAGCAGTATGGTCCACAAAGCCAAAAGTATTTTATTATCCATTTCTTGACAGAAGAAATTTGCCAAAATCCTGAACTAATCCTTAACTCTTTAAAAAAATCCACAACCAGGGCAGCACCTGTGGCTCAGTGGGTAGGGTGCCAGCCCCATACACCTAGGGTGGCAGGTTCAAACCCGGCCCCGGCCCAACTGCAACAAAAAAAATAGTTAGGCATTGTGGCGGGTGCCTGTAGTTCCAGCTACTCAGGAGGCTAAGGCAAGACAATCGCCTAAGCCCAGGAGTTGGAGGTTGCTGTGAGCTGTGTGATGCCACAGCACTCTATTAAGAGCGATAAAGTGAGACTCTGTCTCTTAAAAAAAAAAAAAATCCACAACCATGCTGCTGGCCTCACTTCTGAACTATGTCCTCAAAATTCAAGTCACCACCCAGATTTCACAGTTGTGACTACTATGTTCCCTAGTAAAATACATTCCCATTCTCACCTGGTGATTTCACCTCAAAATGTAGGAAAGGGGGATGGGGAACAGTGGCTCATGTTAGTAATCCCAACACTTTGAGAAGCCAAGGCGGAAGACTTTCTTGAGCCCAGGAAGTCTAATCCAGTCTGGGAAACACAGTGAGACCTTGTCTCTAGAAAAAAAATTTAAAATTAGCTGGCATGGTGGTACGTGCT
The DNA here is from genome assembly GCA_963574655.1 of Perodicticus potto. Taxonomy (NCBI): domain Eukaryota; kingdom Metazoa; phylum Chordata; class Mammalia; order Primates; family Lorisidae; genus Perodicticus; species Perodicticus potto. The sequence continues at coordinate 15,141 of CAUYRH010170920.1, read as the reverse complement.
TATAATCACATACTCAGGAGGTTGAGTCAGGTGGATCACTTGATCCCAGGAGCTCAACGTTACAGTGAGTTATGATTATGGCTTGGGTTAAGCTACACTCCAGCGTGGGCAAGAGAATGAGACCTTGTCCCAAAAAAACAAAAATAGAGAAAGAAAATATACATAATGGACTAAAAAAAAAGTCATTATTGCATCACCCAATCCACGTGTTTCAACTATATGCTTAATCATATATATCTCTCTCTCCCTTTTCCTTTTCACAAAATGCTAAGCAAATCATGAATTAATATTGCCCATATTTTAAAAAAGCAAACATACAATCTTCATTTGACCATGTGTCCCCTTTGCTATACCCAGTAATCTTTCCCATTCTCTCCCCACTATTCCACTGAGCTGGCTTCTGTCAAGGACTTCTAAGGTCTTCTAAGACACTCCTACTACTAAACCCACGAGTTTATGCTCAGTTTTCATCGTACAAGGCTTCTCAGCAGCCTTGGATAAGGTTGGCCACAAAGTCCTTCTTGAAACATTTTCTTCTCCTGGTTCCCAGGACTTTGTGCTTGCTCGGATTTCCTCCAATTTCAGCAGCATCTCCCTCTCAGTCTCTCTGCAGTCTCATCCACGGCCAGGTCTCTAAATGTCAGCAAACCGCAGAGCTTTGTTCTTGACCTTCTCACGTTCACTTTTCTCTTTTTCCCCTCTGTCCCTAGGTGATCTCATCTGTCTCATCAATGTTAATGTCATCGCTGGCCTGCTAACTCCCAAATCTGTAACTCCAGCCTTGATTAGGTATATGGATACTCCTTGAGCTAGATATCCAACTCTCAATTCAACACCTTTGATTAGACATGTAAGAATCCACCCTGAACTTAGCCTAATCAAACATAGTCCACACCTATCCCAACAGCTGCTCCATCCATCTTTTCCTTTTCAGAAAATGCAAAGATCATCCACTCAGCTCCTCAGGACAAAAAGCTAGTAGTTACCTTCCTTTCCTCTCTTTCCCTCTCAATTTACATCTAAACCATGTCCAGATCCTACTGGTTCAACTTCTACAGCAAAGCAGAAATCATAGCACTATTTACTATCCCCATTGCTACCTCCTAAACTAAGCCATAGGCATTCCATATCTGCTTATTTGGCACCAGCCTCCTGCTCCAAACTTGATTCTCCTCAGCCAGTTCTTCACACATGCAGAGTGATATTCCTACCTTCTAAACCAGACAGTACCACCCTCATGCAGAAACCTTCCAATAGCTTCTAACTGCTGTTATAGTGAAACCAAACTCTTTACTCCAAAGTGACCATGTTATTGCATCCCTGCTTACCTCTCCCAGATCCGCTGTTCACTGCTCATAGCCAACTTCTATTCTTCTATTCTTACTTCTATTCTTCCAAGTGCCAACTTCATCCCTGAAGACCTTCTCCATGGGAGGCCCCTCAGCCAGGTCTTCAAATGGCTCTTCCCCCTCAATGGCCACTCTTCAGAGACACCTCGTGATGGCCTGAGTCAACATCTATTATACCCCTAATTTTTGTTTTCTTCACAGCACTTACCAGTTCCTCAAATTACCTGATTTATATGCATATAAAATCTTGTACTTATTTGCATGTTGACGTTCTTGCCAAATTAGTTTACACCTTCTCCAGGGCAGAGACTTGGTTGTTCTTCCACCACCTGCCCTATCTAAACCAGCACCTGAAACAGAGTATGCTCCCAATAAACACTTGTTGCCCAACTGACAAGTATAATTAAGTAAAATTCAAAGTCTATGATGTAGCACCTAATCCTAAGGAAGCTACCATGTATAACATTACTTTATATTCTAATGCACTTGAATTCTCTGATTTTCTTGGCCCATTGATAGAAATATTGCAGCCTTAGAAAAGCATAGAATCACACTCTCTCAGGTTGTGAAGACCCAGAAAGAAAATCACATATTTAAAGTGAAATTTACCCAGTGCACTCACATATTCAACCAGGTGCAAGCCTTCCCGTGTACAGATGAATTTAAAACCTCCGAAAGCTGAATTTCACTATCAAGCCTCAGTAACTGTTTAAGAGGTACCAATTCCTTAAACAAATAGACTGTATAATTACTGATTTGCTGGACATTAATCACGCCCCTGGCTGTGTACATCCCTAACCCAGTGTTCTTCTCCATATTTCTTTTTTTTCTCCTATACTTAAATGCAGAAACATGTTATGTTTATTGTAATAACAGTTAACAATTTTAAGAGGCCTTAATCCCAATCTATTTTCATGCTAGTGGTGCTGGGTCTCTTTATGATACAAGAGAAAACAGCTGTTATCTGAGGTCTTTTCTTGTCCAGATTAAAACTCATGTGGCTTAAAAGTATGGGTAAAATTTTATACATCTCAACTTAAGTAAGGCATCATGTTTGCTGTATAGGTTCCAGGGTCTGAGATTTTCTGTCCCAGAGACTAGGCAATGTCTAAATCCTCCCCTATTGCTGAATTGGTCCCAAGGACTTACAACTTATAGCAGTTGGCCTGTGGTACCACTTACCTTCTGAAAGGCATAGATACAGACATACACACTCCCACACACTCAGTGCTCTACACAAATTCTTTAGGCCTTCCTCTTCCATCTCTCCAATTACAAGAGACTTCCACTTCCCTCAGACCAGACAAGAATGGAAACAAATTCCAGTAATTGCACCAAAGTTGAAATTAGCATCAATACTACCTAAACTATTAATGTGCCATCAAAAGGTTCAATGCTCTTAGAGAAAAACCTGCCATCTTTTCTGTGAGCTTTCCAACATCAGTTAATTAACTTGTAGGAGTAAGAATACATTCGAGACAGTTGGATCAGAAATCCTGAAACCACAGTCCAGCAATACATTTTGTAACCTCTTCCCTTTTTAGTACTCTCCCTTTTAGCTTTGCTGGCAGATTGTATTTTCAAATTAATGGCCACAAAGATGTCTGCCATCTCACCTGCTCTTCTGATGATGTGATTTTGACACTTCTCAAATAGGGGACTGAGGTCTAGTTTCTCTCTCCTTGAATGGGGACAGGTCTCTGTGACTAACTTCACATTCAAAATATGTCAAGAGTGATGCCATAAGAAGTAAAATCCCCACAGATAAAGAAACTCTGCTGGGTTCTCAAGGCCACCTACTCTTGAGCCCAGCCACCATGCTGTGGGGAAGCTCAAGCAGACTGTGGAGGGGCCCAGGTGAAGAAGCCAGTGGAGAAAGAAACCAAGGCCTCCAGCCCTCAGCCTGGCTGCACTCCCAGCCAGCAGCCAGCAACAACTTGCCAGCCACATGAATGGGCCTTCCTGGAAATGAAAAATCCAGTTCCAGTCCAGCCCTTCAACTGAGGGTGATTGAGCTATGACAAGCTTCCCCTACCAATTCCTACTCAAGCTGCAGAGTCTTGAGCTGAATAAATTACTGTTGCTTTAAGATTCTATACACTGGGCTGATTTGTTACACAGTAGCAGATAACCAAAACCGATACTATCCCTCCAAATTCCCTGTATTCTCCTTATCAGACAGATAATCATGTAAGGGGATATTTGGCTGACTTACCTTCCCCGAGTCAATATGTTATTCATCCTTTCAGTGCATGAAATTCACCTGTGCTGGCTACTCATTTCCACTTCTGCCCTGCATTGCTTTAAACCAGGGGTCCTCAAACTATGGCCTGCAGGCCACATACGTTGGTGGAATTGTATTTGTTCCCATTTTGTTTTTTACTTCAAAATAAGATATGTGCAGTGTGCATAGGAATTTGTTCATAGTTTTTTGTTTTTTTTTTTTTAAACTATAGTCGGGCCCTCCACTGGTCTGAGGGACAGTGAATTAATCCCCTGTTTAAAAAGTTTGAGGATGCCTACTTTAAACCATTGCTTTTGCTGGCTCTACTCCCTTCTCAGGAACCCCCACCCTTGTCTATTCCCACATTCAAGGCCTTTTTCTGGTGTATATAAGAATTTAAAACCAATGCCATTCAAGGCAGAGGCTGGAAGGGTGGGTGGAGCTCCAAAATTTGAAGGGTTCTGCAAAAGCTATAAACACAGAGGCAAATTATGTCACAGAGTCAGTTGTCAGTTATCCACCAGAAGCTAGGGACATAACTTAGAATTGAAATGTAAGAATCCAAGCAGGGTTACTAGCAGGGTTCAAGTGTCAAATGAAGTAGAAAAATACTTTCAAAGTTCAGAGGGTCAGAGCAATACCCTACAGACAATCAGTCCACAAGGAGTGACCTGAAGTCACAGTTACAATTTGGGGCAACAATTATTTAGGTCGCTTCTCACCACATGTTCTATCCAGTAATCTCATCAATGAAAAAAAATGAACTTCATCAGAAAAGGCTTGTTCTCAGAAAACCCATCTATGTCCCAGTAATCACACACTCTCTACAGGTGAAGCTCACAGCCATTATTTTCAGTGTGTGTATGCACATGTTTGTGGATGTGTGTGTGTGACAAAGCACATCCTTTGGTGATACTGAGGGTCACCATTTGATTCAGCCATATATAGGAGAGACAAAACACAGTGGTTAGCCACTTCTAAACCATGGGTCAAGATGTCATATCTCAGTTCCACCACTGACCGGCCATGGAAGCTTGAGCTAGTTCCTGAATCTACCTGAGTTTCTGTATCTTAATTTATAAAATGGGAATGATAGGAGTACTCATTCTCAAAAGGGTTTCCTTAAGAGTAAATAAAATAGTATAATTAAAGAACCAAGCACTTCTAATAGATGATTCATAAATTTAGAATTCTCTCCTTCTTTCTGTGGATAAAATTTGGTGAGCCCGCCTGTGGCTGATAAATGAGGCTGTTGTGCTCATACGTTATTTAGAACTTAACCCAGGCGTGTCCTAACTTCTGGGTTTTATCCAATTATTCTCTTATAGGCTATAGCTTTACGGGTCCTGACACCATGCTAAAACCTCTCATCAGAAATTCTCTCCTTTTCTATTTTCCTTGATAGCTGCAATCTCTTTTTATCACCAAATAAAACCTCATTCTCCTCCTTGGCCATGTCTAAAGCAATGAATGTGTTTGTCACAGAGCCTCTTGAAATACACCACTGCAAAGCAATCCCACCCAGAGTCAGGGCCTAATTCAAGTTGATGATGGTGGCTATCTTAATGAGAGTCAGGCAGTGAGGCCTTCAAAGAGTCTTTTTCAGAGGAAACACAGCAGGAAACAGATTGGGTTAATCTTCTATATGGCTCCTGATTTTCCAGCTTTAAAGCATAGCAAAGCTGAAAATAGTCCATTTCCTCCTATTTTCACATAGCCATCCCCTTTTAAATCAACTACTTTCCATATTGTCACATCTCTAAAAAACATATATACTAGGTTAGGCAGGGGGAAAGTCTGGGAAAATCTTGATCTTCTCCATCTTCTAAGTCTTATAGCTACATTCTGCAGGGATTGGGGCAGGGCCATCCCATAACAATTTGTCCTCTGAGATGTATGGAAATACATCTTCAAGAAAACATCACAAAAAAACTTTGAATAGAAATGTGCTTTGTCCATGGCAATCTACTGGACTCAACTCTGCACTTTAGATAAAGAAAAAATCTTTTCAACCCCTGCCTCATATAGGAATGGAATTCCAAAGTCAGCCCAGATGGAGTTGGTCATTCATTGAGACCCTCCACAAAGGGAGAATCTGCCTTTATGGAGAAACAGTGACAACCTGAAACATGAAACAATGATAAGACTCCCCAGTGGATAGCTGCACAGGGTTGTGAAAACAGCCACCCTTCAATATGAAGTCCTCCTGGACTGAAACCCCAGTTTCTCCAGTGACCAGCTTGGCGACCTCAGGTCACACAACATGGAAGTCAGTAGAATGGAGAGGCTGTGAGCAAGAGTCTGAGCTCTAGAGAAGGAAATGAGATTCCAAAAAACTAGAAAGACAATGCTTATGACTCTACCTCCAGAAAAAGAGCCTAAAGCTTCAAGAAAAGAAATCAGTAAAAAACAATAACCCATGGATCAGTAAGGTCTCCAACAGGAAAGCAGGTGATATAGAAGCCCAGGTGGCAATTTCATGTCTCTAAGTTTAAATGCAAAAAAGAGAGAACACAAGATCTGTTTTCGCAAATTGCATTTGAATTTCTGGAGCCAGGATAAAGATAACAAAATGTTAAGCTCTTAGATAGGCGGATACTTAACTCCCAAGCCTGTGTTCAGATACCAACTGCCTTCAGCAAGAGGATGTTAGGCTGAGGAAGAAGGGAAATGGCTCTAGCTAGCAGAGAATCTTCTCCATGCCAATGTACACACACATGCACACACACCACCATTTCTCTAACAAACACAATTGCGTTACCCTCACCGTCCCTGTGGCTGAACTCAGATAATAGACATAATTTGTGTTAGACCATGTTTGAGAATACTTTTTTCAAAGCCCATGCACTTTAAACTCTAACATAAAACTTTAGGAAACCCCCATGTTTATATATCTTCTCCACATTTCTGTATGTCAGTGTGTGAAAACATTGGCAGTGAAGGATAAACTTTGGGATAACCATTTGGACTGCCAGAATCTAGTGGTCAGACACCTTACAGAAACCCAGCTCCACCTTGGAGAAGGAATTGCAGATCCTCCATGTAAAGCCTCAGTTCCGAGCCAGTGTTAAGTCCTCCTGTATCAGCCTTTGGATTGTTTTAGTTGTAGGGATCTGGAATTGTTGTTTGTAGTAATCTCACATGGAGGATATTCAATCTAAAAATCCAAAGGCACTATGGAGAGATAAGTCTTTTAAATGGTCATTGGTCTAAGACCTAAAAAAAAAAAAATGCCTAAAATAATCCATAAAACAAGTTGCTATAGAAGAGAGCAGCTGGGACTTTTAAATGACAGCACTAGCCATGATTTACACAAATAAACCATTGATTCAGGTGATAAACAAAATTGCTTTCAACATCTGTGAAACAAAACATGTAACATACTCAGAGATCTTGAAACAGTATGAAAGTGTGCTTACAGCTTACATGGTATCCCTAAACTTAATAGAAAGAAACTTTCTTTGGGAGCACTGAATATGTGCTACTTAAAAGATACTGAATTTGAGAGAGAGGTAGTAGATGGTGAAGGAAATGACCAGAAGTGTCTCCTTGGACTATCTTCTGACCACCAAGAAGACACGGCTCAGTGAAATGGGAATTTCAAGAACTTAAAAGGTCTTTGTCATATCACATCCATGATAGCAAAAAGAGAAACAATTGGTTAAAATTGAATGGATAGGCTAGATTTTCAAAGGCAGATTTCAGAAATTTAATGGAAAGAATAAGTAGAATTATAAGCCAAGATTCTTTAGGCAAAAAGATAATTTTCAAAAATGTGAACCCATGTTACATTTGTAAATGACCCTCCTGAGAAGGCAGAGGCTGAGTGCTCACTTCAACAATTGTGCTTGAGGCTCCCAATGGATGAGATAGAATATTGTAGTGTCTAAGAGCCATGTCCTAGAGTTTGGCCAACAACATTTGGACCCCAGCCCCAATTTATAGCAGAGATTTTGAGCTTATTAAATGACCTCTTCACATTACAGTTTTCTGATCCATAAAAATGGAGATGTTAATAGGATTTATTCCATGAGATTACTGTGATGATTGAATATGATAAAATACTTAAGTGCCTGGCATTTATTAAAATCTCGGTAGATGGTGGCTAGTTTTATTATTAGGTATCAGGCTCCATTCTGGGTAAAGAAGATATAAGAATGAAGCTTGGTGCTTGCCCTCAGCAACTGTCTACTATTTTTGAATAACTAAAATGTAATGGGTATTGATTAGCACCCTATAGCTATAGCTGCCTCAAGCCATCTACAGAATCAGATGTGGAATAAGTTAATCTTTTCATGAGTTAATTAATCAAATTGTTATCTAAAGAAAACCCTGGATCTGCCCACTGAGCAGTAATTAATTCAGCTTGTAAAAGAAATCACTCAAAAGGTAGAAAAGAGACATGAGATGCACAGAGACATGAATAGGGATCAGGGCAAGCTGTACTTTACAAAAATGCTAAGACTTTGAATAAAGGCCTTCTCAATAACTCTGGAGGCCTAGGGAAGTCCAGAGAAGGATAAACTTGGGAACAACTGTGGAATATTAAATAAAAGTGAACTCCCATACATTCCGTTTGCTTCTTCTAGAGCCTTGTATTTAAACTGAGAGGAATAGGATTGAACCACTGTAAGAAAAGTAGAGATATCATAAGAACATATTTTCCCCCAGTGTCGTCAAGTGTCTTGGCTGAGATATGCAAGCTCAACGTACAAAGGGAATTTGAAAATTAAACCAACAAGCTTCTATCAGTGTCTTGGAGAAACATGTAAAATGGAAAGTTTCTGATAGCCTGGAAATGAACAAATGCTATTCCAACTTTCAAGAAGCAGAGTTCTGCAAACCCTAGGCAGGGGCTTGGCAAAGAGTATGCTATCATAAAAATACATATATACAATAAAGGACAAGTGGCAGGAAAAAGAAAAATATTCCTAAGGACAAAGGATAAATCAATGTAAGAATAGAATAGATGGTGGCTCAAAGTTGTTTGAGTGTTGCCAAATGCCAGTTACTTTCTAGCTGCTTTTATATACATGATCTTATTTAATTTCCCAATGGCTGGAGCTATCATTGTGTTCACATTTTATAGATGAGGAAATTAGCATTCAGGAAAAAGGGATTAAAGAGTGAAAAATCTGTGTCCTATTTTAGATTCAAAACCACATATCCGGGATCCTTCCTTTGGAGACTGAGCAGCAGAAGCTATGTTGAAAAAGAAACAGTCCAGATTCTAAGGAAGAGTCAGGTGAACAGGCAGGAGAGAAAATTACACTTGTCATGCCCAGGAAATCTTTGTGGTTATTAAGGTTCTATGAAAGAGACATTGCAGCAGGCCTCCTTTGTGATTTCTTTCTAGTCCACACCCTCCTTTTTCTGAGAACTACTACCCCACTCACAGAGATACACCTTTGCACTTCTATTCAATATAATTGATTGGACTCTATCTGGACCAATTGATTTTCCTCCCAGGAGCATGGAATTTGGAAATGTTAGTCAGTCTATGCTGTGCATTTGAACTAGAAAGTGATGAGGAAGTGAGATGGAGGTGGTCACTTTGGGGTCATATCCACATGCACAAAAAGCACAAAGAGGAGAAATGCATAGATGTCAGAGAAGCTCAGAGGTGAGACTATACAGCCCCAAGCAACAGAATAACCTTGGCTCCAGATGGTCTCTTGGGTCTTGACTCTAGTCCCCCGTCATGGTCTTTCATATTTTTTTGCTCCTAGATATTCTCATGATATTCTTGAAGATCCTCATACAACTTTTATCTTCAATGTTTAAAATAACCTGACCAGTTTGGAGAAGTAGTCATAAAAATGCCTGGTGTACATGACTATGTATTTCTATGACAGATAAGCTCTTCTCCCAAAACATGAGCCTGACAGGTGATTGAAAGTCTTATGATCTATACTCAGCACATGGACCATGAATTTCTCCCACATCATGTGGGAGCAAATAAAATAAAAAGAAAACAAACTGTACATCTGGATATTTTATAGACCTGGAGAAAAATGGAAGAACTTCAAATGATGGTTAAATTTTAATTTTTTTCTACCTAAAAATTATAACTCTATAAAAGAAAGGAGTATGAGCCAGGTATAAATGGTTCACACCTGTAATCCCAGCACTTTGGGAGGTTGAAGTAGGAGGATCGCCTGGGCCCAAGAGTTCAAGGTTACAATGAGGGATGATCATGACAGAATGAGACCCTGATAAAGCAAGAGAAGGAGGAAAAGGAGGAGGAAGAAGAAGAACAGGATGAAGAAGAAGATGATGAAGAGGAGCAGGAAGAAAAGGAGGAGAAAGAAGGAGTGTAAATATCAAAAAAGGAAAAACTAACACAAGACTCAGTCTCCTGACTCATGACTTCATATAAAAGAATGGCTGGACCATGGCAAAAGACAGGGGGAATTTTTTAAGGATAAGGAAAGAATATGAGATAGCAGACTTAGAAATGGGATCAAAGATGATGATGGAAAATATTGTCAAAAAGATAAAAACGTCATCTCAAAAGTATGCAACTGAAAACTAAGAAGCCACCAGACACGACACAGAAAAGATTCTCAGATAAAAATAACAGGTAAGGAAGTTAAGAAGGAAATATATATATTGTCATTCCAGAAAGATGGCACGGTGAAGGAATTTGTATAAATTCCCTTCTCCCTTTCCTCCTAAAATATCTATGACATTTTCTGTCAAAGGGTAAAAAAAAAATCCACATTAACACCCAAAATGTTTGACAAGAATTTTGAGCATGTTTCATATTCTGCAGCAAATGTATACGCTGACAAAATTGGAGAAAACTGAAGTTGGCATCAGCGGCTGAACCCAAGCCCAGAACCCTGGCTCAGAGAGGACAATGGGTCACAAGAAGAGACTGGCATAGCTGAGACCTCTTGGGGCCAGCTCAGGGCCTATACTCTACCTGCCGAGGCACAGCCTGGCTAGGATTGAAAAACCTCAAAAAGGTGGGTTTCCACCATTTAAGGCTCTGATCCGGTGATAGCCAATTTCCTCTCATCTGTGAGGCTGACGGGGCCAATGAACCAACTGGCCTGAGCCCCAAGCCTAGCCCTAATACTGAAGTAGTCCTCTAACAATTTAGTTATTAATACAGGAAGAGAGATGCTTTTGTGACCTTCATCCCAAATGGAAAGAAACTCTTTTTCATTGATTTCTGTTTCATGTTTGGAAACATTGGATATTCTGAAAAAATAGGATGACATAAATAGGGAATTTGATATAAACTTTAAACTCCAAATTTAAAAGCAGCACTGATGATCTTTTCTTTCTGACTACAGGACAAACTGAAACTATAAACATTTGCAGAACAAAGAAGCCACCATCACTCAGCCCTGAATGGACATGAAAACTAAAAATGTTCTTTCAATATGACCCAACCAAAAAATCAGGACTTGGAAAATTCAGGCTCTTACAATCAATTAGTGACAAAAACAGAACTTCAAAACAGCCTCTCAGTAAACCTGATCTCTTGGAAAGTTGGAACAAATATGAAAAAATAATTGAGACTTTTCTTTGGCATTTTTGAAAGAAGAACAGAAAAAACTTGAACTTCACTGTGGAACAATTAAAATCAGTATTAGAAATGATGAATAATAGAACTGATGTTGCAGAAAAATCAATTAGTAAATTGGAAAATAAGCTTGAGAGACATACAGAATGTCAAAGAAATTAACACAGTGGAAAATAATATGAATATTTCTTATATCTACATTCTGCCTGGCTTCTCTGGCTGCTGAGAATATAAACATGAAATCATTTGTACCTGCCCTCAAGGTGGTCCCAACTCAGTAAAGAAGGTAGAGAAATAAACAAATAATAATCTAACTGTCATTAACTGATAACAACTCACTATCCCAGAATCACAAAAATATTTTCCTTACGGTAGCCACAGATGGTATACAAAAAGAAAGATAAAAAATAAAACACACTAAGAATATTCTAGTACTTCAAAAAGAAACAAAATTACAGGCTTTATTCTCAGGCCATATATTAAAGCACCCCAAAATACGAAAATATAAGCATTAGTCTCCTAAATAACAAGCTAAAAATTTTAAAATTTTAAGTCTATTTTGACTTAAAAATGGAGATATTTATTAAACTACATATCAAGATATATGAGATACACAGAAACATAGGTGCAATCAATGTTTTTACTATTTGAAACATAGGTGCTATCAATGTTTTTACTATTTGAAATACTATCATCTCATTTGAATACTGGGTAGTAAATAAAGCATTGGAAAACAGAAAAGCACAATACAAATTTCTGGAAAACATAAATACTATCATATAAACAAAAAAGATAAAAGCATGTCTAATCAAGAGAAAAAGAAAACTTATTTTCAGGATTATAAAAGATCCCTTCTTTCACATCTAGATTACAGAAGTAAGGCTTTCTCTGGTTGAAAGGCATTTTATTAATAGTATAAACTATTAAAGAAGAAAGAAAGTAAAGATCTTAGATGTCCTTTATGAAGGGGACATTTTAAAAATAAACAAATAATAGAATTGCTATAATAAAAAAATTCACTAGAGGAGTTACAGTTTAGGATACGCTAGACCAAGTATAGTCCATCCTGTCTCTCCCACGGAATGCAACTATAAAACCTGTACAAAATGCACAGATCAGTTATTTGAGGTATTTGGAAAGTAAATAATGACAGGGAGAATAGGGAAGAAAACCAGAATTCAAAGTACCATCAGCCTGGTAGTAAATCTACCAATTTTCACACTATGGCATTCCGTCAGTCTAACAAAAACAATATTAAATCTAGAATTTGGCACCAGGGCACAAAAAAAAAATCTAGAAAAGTCCTAGAGTTCAGACTCAATAAGCACAAAAGGGAATTCCTGGTGCATAGAGAAAGCATGGAAATCTTGGGCTAATTTTTGTCTTCTATCTTCTTGTGCCCTGGACCCCATGTAATTTCTAGGTGGTGGAAGCAGTAATGAGCATTAGGGCCCACAGGAATCTAAATTGTAAAGAAAGGCAGACGCCCTTTACAATCCACAGAATTAGGGTCCCCAGAGAGTGAGTCAAACCCCTATTGATTTCTTTTTCTGCCTTATTGGGGCTTGTCTCTGGATGCAGAAGCAATTGCAGAGGCTTATGGGAGTGAAGGATAATCAAAGTCCTAGCTTTATGGCCTAAGAATAGGAAGAAGGAGCATGAAACTAGAAAATAACAGGAAATCACAGACAGGGAAGAGCCTGGGAAAGAGATAAGACACCATAAAATTTTTCTTAATGAATTTCTGCCCTCGGCCCAAAGTTGAGCATAGGTGCATCAATTTAATCAGCAAAGCAAAGAATTTGAGGATGGAACTACCAGATTATTACCCTAGTCTCATAATGACTACTGTGTGATACACACATAGGACAACTCCAGACTGCATTGCAAAGACTTTGAAATCTGAATTAACTTTGAAACAACAGCCCACAGCGATGGATTGGAATGGGTATTCTGAACCTAAAAAGTTTGATTGGCTGCTGAAACCAAAAATAGCATTTTTCATAAGATTTTTTAAAGAACTAGAACCTCATAACAAAATATCAACAATTCCTCAGATAAAATGCAAAATTATTTAGTATATGAAGAACTAGAAAAATACCAATTCACAAAGGGGAAAAAAAATCAACAGATACTAACACCAAGATAAAAGATCTGGCAAAGAATTTAAAGCAGCTGTTACAAAAATGTTCCACCAAGCAATTTCCAATACTCATAACATAAATGAAAAAAATAAGGGTGGCGCCTGTGGCTTAAAGGAGTAGGGTGCTGGCTCCCTATGCTAGAGGTGGTGGGTTCAAACCTAGCCCCGGCCAAAACCTGCAAAAATTAAATAAATAAATAGGCACAGGGAAAAATAGAAGATATCATAGAAATTGAATAGAAATATGAGAACTAGGCAATACCATTGCTGCAATTGAGAAAAAACAAAAACTCATTGAAAAGTCTTAGTACCAGAATGTACAGGAAGGGATCTATGAACTCAAATGTAGCACAATAAAAATTATCCAATCAGAACAACAGAGAAGAAATAGATTGAAAAAAATTGACAAAGCCCCAGGAATGTGCAGAATAATAACAAAATATCTAACATTGTTCAATTACAGTTCCAAAAGAAGAGAAGAAAAAAATGTAGATCTAAAAAATTTTTTTGAAGAATAGCTAAAAACTTCCTATTTAGCAAAAGACATAAGCTTAAATATTCAAAATACTCAACACATCCCAACAAGGATAAATCCAAAGAAATCCGTGATCTAACACATATATTCAAACTGCTGAGAATTAAAAACAGTGAACAAACCTTATGACAGGCAGAGAAAAGCAAGGCACTACCTATGGGAAAACAATAATTCAAATGACAATGAGTTTCTCATCAGAAACCATGGAGACCAGAAGCAAGTGGCACACATTTTTTAGGTACTGAGAGGAAATTACTATTGACCCAGATTTCTTTATTCAGTGAAAATATTCTTTTTAAAAAAAAGTGATATAAAATATTCTTAGATAAAAAAAAAAACTAACAGAAATTTTTGCCTGTATACTGCTTTAGAAAAAAATGTTATATATAACATTTATATATTATGTTATATATATATATGCAGCCAAGTGCTAAATCCTGTTTATACATACACACACACATAAATAGAACTTGGATTTAGCACTTGGCTGTTTTATTTCCTTAACAGTGAAAGAGAAGGGAGGCAGGATCTCAGCTCAGAGCCATGTGGACTGGCTGTGAGTGCTGGCCTCTCCAGTCAGTTCCTGTCCACTGCCTTCGCTCCAAACTCCACTGACAGCCCACAAGTCAACAGAATTCCTGGCCTCTGGGATATTGCTCCAAATGCCACTTGAGTTTAGCAAAGAAATACGCTGTTGGTTAATGCAGAGTCAGAAACAAACATCCTGCCTAGCCCTCCAGCCTCCAGAAATGACATCCTTGGGCATAACATAAATGTTTCAGATAAAATAAAAATAATACCAGAAAGAAGAGTGGAACATAGGAATGAAGGAAGAAAATAAAATGGTAAATAAAAAATATCATTGAAAGTTAAAATTATACCATTGTTTTACAAGGTTTTCAGTGCATAGTAGGTGTAGGAAAATATGGCAACTGACCCACAACAGAGGAAAACAAATAAAATATATAGGGTGGCTAGATTTCTCTATTCCATTTGAACTTGATAAAACATGATTCAAATTAATCTATAATAAAGTTAAATAATACACCAGTGTGTTATGAGAGGATCTTAGGTGTACTGCCAAAATTTTTAAAGATCATTAATTAAGTTATTTTTAAAAGACGTTCAAAGCACAGTAAGTATATTCTTTTCTTGCTCTTCTTTTTTTTTTTTAAACAACATAATTTAAGTATGCTATGGAAGCTTAATTTGTGCTGTGCACTAACAAGAACCTGTTTTAAATTTCCATGCCAATTTACAACCCCCATACTGTACCAGGCAAGGTTAGTGGCTATTGAAAATACCACCAGGACAGGGCTATCTAAAGACACATTTGGTAGTGTGTTAACTATA
>CAUYRH010170919.1:0-17403 GCA_963574655.1 Perodicticus potto | reverse complement strand
AGAAGATAGGGAAAGGGGAGAGGGAGGGAAGGGGAGGGAGAGGGAGGGTGGGGGGAGTGAGGATAGAGGGCGGGATCACACCTGTGGTGCATATTTGAAGGGTTAGGAGAAAACTTCTAAATATGGATCAAAATTGTTCTCACAAAGTAACGAGAAAGTCTCTTGAATGTTACTGCAATCAGGTTGATGAAAATATCTCTGATTGTATCTGAAGCCCGTACACTGTACCCCATGATTGAATTATTGTACACAGCAATGATTAAATAAAAAATAAATAAATAAATAAATAAAATAAAATAAAAAATAGTGTCCTGCCCTTGAGAGGTGTGTCACACCCCCAGTCAGCCCCCCCGCCATTCCTTCCCTCTCTCCCCTCCCCCATTCCCCCTCCCCCCACCATCTACTAGCATCAATTGTCCTCATATCAGAATTGAGTACATTGGATTCTTGCTTCTCCATTCTTGTGATGCTTTACTTAGAAGAATGTATTTCAACTCCATCCAAATTAATACAAAAGATGCAAAGTCACCATCCTTTTTAGTTGCTGTATAGTATTCCATGCTATACATATACCACAGCTTGTTAATCCAGTCCTGGGTTGGTGGGCATTTAGATTGTTTCCACAGTTTGGAGATTGTAAATTGAGCTGCAATAAACAGTCTGGTATAAATGTCCTTATGATAAAATGATTTTTTTCTTCTGGACAGACACCTAGCAATGGGATTTCAGGATCAAATAGGAGGTCTAATTTGAGTTCTTTGAGGATTATCCATACTTCCTTCCAAAAAGGTTATTAGTTTGCAGTCCCACCAGCAGTGTAAAAGTGTTCCCTTCTCTCCACATCCACACCAGCATCTGCAGTTCTGAGATTTTGTGATGTGGGCCATTCTAATATCTCAGGGTAGTTTTGATTTGCATTTCTCTGATAATTAGGGATGATGAACATTTTTTTATATGCTTGTTATCCATTCATCTGTCTTCTTTAGAGAAGGTTCTATTCATCTCTCTTGCCCATTGATATAGGGGTTGTTGGCTTTTTTGTTGTTGTTCCTTAATTTGAGTTCTCTGTAGGTTCTAGTTATAAAGCTTTTGTCCAATTCATAATATGCAAATATAGTTTCCCATTCTGATGGTTATCTATTTGCTTTGGTTGTTGTCTCCTTATCTGTACAAAAGCTCTTCAGTTTAATCAAGTCCCATTTGTTTATTTTTGTTGTTGTTGCAATTGCCACTGGAGTCTTCTTCATAAAATCTTTCCCCAGGCTGATAGCCTCAAGTGTTTTCCCCACACTTTCTTCAAGGGGTTTTATAGATTTAGATCTTTTATCCATCTTGAATCAACTGTAGTGAGTGGAGAAAGGTGCGGACCCAGTTTCAGTCTTTTACATGTGGTTATCCAATTCTCCCAGCACCATTTCTTGAATAGATATTCTTTCCCCCAGTGAATGTTCTTGTTTGGTTTGTCAAAATTATCAGGTGGCTGTTAGGTTTTAGTTTCATCTCATGGAGTTCTATTCAATTCAAGATGTGTACGTCTCTACTTTTGTGCCAAGGCCATGCTGTTTTGATCACTATGGCCTTGTAGTATAGCCTAAAATCTGGTAGGCTAATGCCCTCGGCCTTGTTTTTTTTTTTTTTTAGACAGAGCTTCAAGCTGTCACCCTGGATAGAGTGCTGTGGCATCCACAGCTCACAGCAACCTCCAATTCCTCGGCTCAAGCAAGTCTCTTGCCTCCACCTCCCAAGTAGCTGGGACTAAAGGTGCCTGCCACAATGCCCCGGCCATTTTTTGGTTGCAGCCGTCATTGTTGTTTGGTGGGCCCGGGCTGGATTCGAACCCGCCAGCTTAGGTGTACGTGGCTGGTGCCTTAGCCCGTTGAGCCACAGGTGCAGAGCCCTTTGGCCTTGTTTTTATTACCAATAATTGCCTTAGCTATATGGGTTTTTTTCTGGTTCCAACAGAACGAAGAATTATTTTTTCCATCTTGAAAGTATGATGTTGATTTTTTAATGGGGATTGCACTGAAAGTGTAGATTACTTTGGGAAGTACAGACATTTGTATATGCCAATAACAGCCAAGATGAGAAGCTAATCAAGGACACAATTCCCTTCTCAATAGCTTCAAAGAAAATGAAATACCTAGGAATATACCTAACAAAACAGGTGAATAACCTCTATAAAGAAAACCATGAAACCCTAACAAAAGAAATAGCAGGGGCAGCACCTGTGGCTCAAAGGAGTGGAGCGACGGCCCCATACACCAGAGGTGGCGGGTTCAAACTTCGGCCCAGCCAAAAAAAAAAAAAAGAAATAGCAGAAGATATTAACAAATGGAAGAACATACCATGCTCATGGTTAAAATGTTAACCAAGTGTTAAAATATCTGTAGTATACAAAATTAAACTGACTGGCATCAATAAATATAGTTAATAAACATTAACTAATAACCTTTAATGTCATGACTCCCCCAAGTAAACATTGTCTTTTAATTCCAAAACATTTAACTTTTTTTTCAAGGTAACAAAGAGAGGGGTTTTTTTGTTTTTTTTTTTAGGAGAGCACTTCCAAAGATAATTAGAAGTGGGTCCCTCTAATGGAGGAGAAAAGGTGAGAGAGACCCTAAAAATTCAACTTAAAATGTTATACTAAACCCTATCATGTTTTTGCTAAAAAGTTCATGAATCTTTTAAAGCTATTTAAGATTCTACATTCAAATGGTTTAAGATAATCCTGTCAAAAACATTTTTACTGAAATATTTTTTTCTGAACAAAATAAACAGCTGTCTGTTTTTAAGTTTACTGATGAAACTCATCATGTGTATCAAAAGTCTCTTTTTAAAAAGATTTTGTAACTGCTTGACAGCTGAGAAAACAATCAATAACCGTACTCCCAAGCCCAGCAATAGAAAAGAATTTCTTTTCTGAGAAGATAATTAAGTGAACAAAAATTATCAGAAAAATTCATGTGAAATCACACAAAACTAGACAAACAACAGAAACCTATGCAGCCCATCTCCTTCACTCTCACTTCTCCAGTTGGTCTCCCGTGTCCCCAACACCCAAGATGTGAAAAGACATCCCCAGTGGAGCCATGAGGACAGTTGCAAAAACTAACAGGAGTCACAGAAAGAATTAGACACCTCTTAAATTGGCTTTCTTGAAAGCAGAATCGCTCCCCAAAGTTTCTGGCATTACACTTGAACCCACTTGTGTGCACGCTGGCATTCAAACACACAGTCACCCCTGTCTCATCTCTTCCTTCTTCAACCTCCTCACAGAAGCATGGGCACCACCATCGTGACTCTGGAAACGCAGGTGCTGCCGCGAAAAGTCGGCTATCTTATCAGGCTTAGGATCTGGACTTGGTTGTCATAAGAACATCCTGTGTGTATTTAGGGTTCAAAGGGTGTCTGTATTAATTCATAGACAAACACACAAAGAGGTAGAACGGTTTTCATCAGCGTTGTGCAGATGAGGAGACCGAGGGCTCTGGGAGTGTGGCCCCTTCCCCTGTATGGCAGGTGTACTGGGAGCAGGGCCGGGATGCAACACTGCAGGGTCAGCACTGCAGCCACAGAGCTTTACCAGCCCCTTCTCTAGCTTCACTCAGCAAGCTCCATGCTGGCTTTCTCCGACTCTCCAAATTCTCGTTTACAAATAGGCGGGAGTCCATGGGATGGTGGACCAAAGATCAAAACAACTCAGTAAGGCAGCCTCTTGCTGGGTGTGTGGTTGGGCAGAGGAGTAGGTTGGCCACTGTGGATGGTGCGCCCCATAATAAGAGAAGTCAGGTCTGTTTTTATTCTTTATCAGCTTCTGGAAGGAACTGAGCCAATAGCGAGTGTGCATTTTAAGCACACTCCCCTCCTTCTTCAACCTCCCGTGCCCAGAGGGAAGTGGGCCCTCTTTCTTCCAGGCAGAGGCCCCAAGGGAGCACAAAGCCACAGCACAGACTGGAAGAAAAAGCAAAGATTTTCTCCACAGATGGACCAGGGGCTGAATCCTGGTTCCTCCACTTGAATGCTCATCTGAGCCTCAAGTCCTCACAGGTAAACTGAAGAGATCTTTCTTGAAGGTTCTTGTAAGAATTAGAAATGATATGTGTATGGCTGAACTTAGTAGCTCACGTCAGTAATCCCTAGATATTCAAGGGGGCTGAGGTGGGAGAATCACTGGCACCCGGGAGTTGGAAGTCTCGTAGTCACACCATTGCACTCCAGTGTGGGTGACACACCAAGGCCCTGCCTCTTAGAAAAAGGTAAGAAGAAAGGATATATGTGAAGCAATTACCTCTATACATGGTGCATAGTAAAGACACGATAAATGGTAACCATCAGCATCGTTATTATTATCAACACCATTATTGTTATTGAGTTAGGGTCTCACTGTGTTGTCCCGATAGAGTGCAGTGGCATCAGCCCAACTCACATCAACCTTAAACTCTTGGGCTCAAACAATCTTCCTGCCTCATCTCCCAAGTAGCTGGGGCTACAGTCTCCCCACAGTGCCCGGCTAGTTTTCCTATTTTTAGTAGAGACGGAGTCTTGCTCATAGTCAGACTGGTCTCCAATTCCTGGCCTCAACGATCCTCCCACTTTGGCCTCTCAAAGTGCCAGGATTTACTGGCACGAAACCATACCTGGCTGACCATTATTATAATTAATTTCAAAAGTAATACATTCCTTCAAGTTAACTGATGAGGAGCTAAAAAAATGTAATACCTTCTTCTTGTAACAAAATTATCTGAGGTTTTATTTCTGAAAAGTAAATAATCTCCTTTCCCCTCTCTCATTCTACCCCTCTCCATGTCACCTCATCTAGGTCTTATTATTCTTTATGATGGTAGTTAATGATCCATGTTATAAATGTACCGTGATTTTAACTTCCCTCCCACTGGTGGACATTCTGGAAAAGCAATCAACATCCTTATGAACAGGTACAGGCGAATATACAACTACACTCATTTCACAAAATTAACATGCGGTCATGTGCCACATAAAGACGCTTCGTTCAGTGACGATCCCCATATGCGTCGGTGGCTCCAGTAAGATTATAATGAAGCTGAAAACCTCCTGCCACCTGGCGATGTTTGAATGACCCTTACCCAGTGCAGGCCTCAGTTCACACGTGTGTTGGTGACTCGGTTTTTAACAAAAACAGTTTAAAAAGCAGAGAAAATCTTAAAAATTTTAAATAGGAAAAGCTTCAGACTAAGAAAATACTTTTGTACAGCTAATATCATGTATTTGTGTTTTAAGCTAAATGTTATTACAAAAGAGCCAACATGGTAAATTTTTTTTTAGTTTATAAAGTAGAACGGTTACAGTAAGCCAAGGTTACTCTTGAAAGAAACAACAATCTTTATATAAACTTAGTGTGGCCCAGTGTCACGTTTTGTAGACACTGTACCACACTATATATAAACTTAGTGTGGTAAGTTTATATATAGTGTGGTACGGTGTCTATAAATTCTACATCAGTACAAGGTGACTTCAGAGTCACTCCCCACTCACTCCCTGACTCACCAGAGCAACCTCTCCCGTCAGGGCCCCATACCAGTATGCCATGATTTTTGTACCATATTTTTACTCTTCCTTTTATGTGTTTAGATACACCCCATGTTATAGTTGCCCACAGTATTCAGCATAGTAACAGACTGTACAAGTTTATAGTCTCACAGCACAGGCCAGCCCATACAGCCACACATGGGAGGTATAAGAAGGAGGGTCCTTTTTTATTGTTTTTTTGCACTTTTTGGCCGGGGCTGGGTTTGAACCCACCACCTCCGGCAGATGGGGCTGGTGCCCTACTCCTCTGAGCCACAGCACCGCCCAGGAGGGTCCTTTTTTAAGGTAACTGTGAGTCTATAATCTCAGCACTTAGGGAGGCCAAGGCAGGAGGATATTTGAGGCCAGGAGTTGGGAGATGAGGCTGAGCAACACAGTGATACCCCATGTTTTCAAAAACTAAAAAAATTAGCCAGATGTGGTGGTGGGGCACTTATAGTCCCAGCTCCTTGAGACAGGTGGATCTCTTGAACCCAGGAGTCCAAGGCTGTGGTGAGCTGTGACTGTATCACTGTACTCAGCCCAGGCAACCAAGAGCAACCTGTCTCTAAAAGTAAATAAATAAATAAATAAATATAGAAAGGTGATTATGTCAAAATGGGGCCATGAGGGTGGGCCTAACCCAATCGGAGTGGTGGTCTTTAAGAAGAGAAAAGGGGACAGCCGGGCTGCAGGTGCAGAGAGGCCGTGTGAGGACAAGGAGAAGGTCGTGTACGCAAGCCAAAGAGAGAGGCTTCAGAAGAAAACAAACCTGCCTGCAGCTGACCTTAAACTTACCCAGAACTGTGAGAAAATAAATGTCTGCGGTTTAGGCCAGCCAGTCTGTCGTATTTTCTTATGGTTGCCTCAGCAAAGTAACGCAATAGGGTTATTAGGAAGATGGGATAATCTATTAAGAGAACTTAGATTAGAGTTTGGCATTTAAGAAAGGCCCAATAAAATTAGTTATCTGTTATGATGTTGGTATTGGGGGATGCGACGGAAGAGGAAATGGGCAAAGGAAGTGAAGAGGAGGAGGAAGGGCCACTGGGCAGGCGTCACCTGCTGGGGCTTTGTCGTGGCTTCTGTTCCCTCGGTCTTCCCAGGGAGCCCGTGGTTTCCTAGTTAGTCTCTTTGATTGGCCTTTGCTGGGCTCTTCCGTTTATTCATTTATACATGTGCTGTGCTATGTGCCAGCCCGGGGGTCACCAGGGAAAACAGAGTAGGCTTGGGTGTCACTTGCACGAGACCTGAAGTCTCTCAAACCTTGAGCTGTGCCCTCGGGGGCAGCTGCAGCCTTTGCGGTGTCTGCTCTTCCTCTGGGTGGCACGGGGATTCTCCTGGAGCTATGGCCAGCTCAGGAACATTACTAAGAACACGTGCAAATCGACTCAACTGAGCAGAAGAAAAGAGTTTCTCCAGGTTCTGCCTGCCCCTCGTCTACACGTGGCAGCCCCGTGGGACTCCGCGCAGGGTGGCAGGGCGGTTTCTGCCCGCGCTGTCCGGACTGTCACGCGTGAGCACCTGAACTGTGGCTAGAGCAACTGAGGAACGGGAGTTTGACTTAGACGTATATGGAATTTTAATAAAGTGTAAATAACGATATGAGGCTTCCAAGTTAAATAGTACAATTTTAGTCCCTAACGTTTATGGGTTTCTGTTACAATCCGGAGACTACATTTAGGGCTTTTGTATGAATTCCCTGTATGCTGAGTGTCTTTACATCTTACGAAGTCTGAGGAAAACCAGAAGGAACCGAGAATTGTGCTGTGGACACACTGGCACAAGCTGAAGTGATTACCTTGGTGTATAAATGTATCGTTTTGCTGTCGAAAGAGACTTTCCTGCCTCGGCACCCAAAGCACAGTGGTTACAGCACTGGCCACAAGCACCAAGGCTGGCAGGTTCAAACCAGCCTGGACCTGCTTAACAACAATGACAACTATAGCAACAACAACAACAAAAACTAGCCCGGCATTGTGGTGCGTGCCAGTACTCCCCACTACTTGGGAGGCTGAGGCAAGAGAATTGCTTAAGCCCAAGAGTTTGAGGTTGCTGTGAGCTGTGACGCCACGGCACTCACCGAGGGTGACGTAGTGAGACTGTGTCTCAAAAAAAAAGAGAATTTCCTCAGTGGTGATAACGTGAAAGGTCCTGACAAACCTGAAGAGCCTTTTTTAAATAGTAAGAATTTATGAAAAGAATGCTGGGTTTTTTGTGCGAAATACCAAAGCATGCTTCACTTCCCTTAGCAGCAGAAGGGATGAAAAACCATGATCAGAAGCATTCACGGAAGGCACTCTGAAAGTCTCTGCATATCCAGTCCAGCAGCGGCAATGAGGCTGTAGCCACAGTGGGCATTGTGGTTTGGTTGAAATGCCCGCCTGTTCTCAATCGTAACTCTCACCCTCCAGCTTGGGATGGAAGGCCAACTTGAAATGCGGAGTGAACTCTGAACCAAAAGAAGGTTTAAAAAGAAAAACAGACAAGAAAGCCCAAATACGGGGGAATAAACGATGAGAAGTAACTGGAGCTAGGATCTCATGGAGCACACCCACCCTCAAGGTTATAATTGCTGGTTCTAGAATGATGCTTGGAAAATAAGGTTGGTGAGTCTAGGGAGTTGGTTTGACAGAAACTCAAGTATCACAGAGGTCTGCTTCAAGGGCAGGCTGTAGCAGAAATTCAAGTGATGGCTCCATTCTGGAGCAAAACTGAGCTGAGTTATGGGGATATCCCGTGTCATAGGAAGCCAAGGTCACCAGCACTGCCAACCTGGCCTGCCTACTAGCCCAGGTGCACAGGAACCGCCTCTTCAAGCTGCTGCAATTCTGCGATCATCGTGCTATCGGAACCACTCTCACGGCTCATCAGATTACCAGCTGAGCCAAACTGAGACGCTCCAAAGCAAAAGAGTTTCAATTATGAGCTACGGCGGGTCACCAGCTGGGCCTCCTGACCAAGGCAGACACGTGGTCATCCCGGCAATGCTGGGCACTGGGTGAGGCCAAGTTTTGCAGCCAGAGATATCTCAGCCCCCATCTCCCCGACCTCTGTCCCTTTGGCTGTGGCTTTGTATGGATGGCTTTCCCATCCAGCGATGTCTGCATTTCCCTCAAAGTAACAGCATTATATACTTTTATTCTTAAGAATAGATTGTCAGAGCAGAATTCTTAGGATTTACGCCGTATTTGCTGATGCTGTGCATGAGGTGAGGAGCACAGCAGCCTGCCTGGCAACCAGCAGTTCCCAAGTCTCAGAGGGAATGTTCAAGGCTAATTAGCTGGTGCCTACCAAGTACTCTCAGGTCACCAAGGAAAACCCCTCAAGGCAAATATCTCCAAGTTGGAGAAACAGGGGGAGAGGTGGCATTATGTGGCTTAATATTTGGGACTCTCCCAGCATTGATGCTAATTTACTAAGGTCTGTGGAATTCAACAGCGAGGGTGCGGGAGGCAACCCTACAAAGTGGCTAAGACTTAATGTAGGTGAACTCTCACAGAAGCTCACTCTTGTTTATTTCCATTGTACACGTATGAATCATGTAATCATCACTGGCATTTCTCCAAACCCTGCATTCTGACCACAGCTCCAGAAACCACTGTTGGAGGAGGATCTGGCCGCAGCCGACGGATCCTGGAGCTTGTGTTTGGTTCATTTCTACTGCAGAGGGACAGTTATAACACTCTCAAGGGAGCCAACTCTGTGCCATGAGGAACTGTGTTCACACAGCTCTGACTTCTAGATAAGCACAGAGTCAAAGTTACTTTCTGCACGATTGAGTATTTACTTTGAGGCCACAGTTCTTCCTGTCCCCCACTGACGCATCACTGGCAGAGCCCAGGGCACCTTTCTGAGTGACGAGCTCAGAGCAGCGGCACACAGGGTCCTGGACGGGTGGACCGAGAGGGAAGCAGGAAGGTGCCGTCCACAGTACCCACTGCAGGGAAAGCTGCAGAAGGCGAGAAAGGGGAGGGTGGGAGCCTTGGGGGGCCGCACGACTGCACCATCCCATTACACAAGTGACTGTCCTTGAGCTGTCAACAAATTCTAGAAAGCAGAGAAGCAAACTCGTAAACAAGTGACTTGCACTGTGTTCATTTCTCAGGCTCCAGAGCCAATCTGGAGAGTGGTTAGGCCTCTCACAGTGCTGCCTTTGGACTGCCATGGATGGTCCAAAGTGCAAGAAGGATTACGATATGGATATCATTTTTGTAATTGTTTGTTTGTTATTGTTAGAATTATCCTAACAACAACATTGCCATGGCAACCATATCCCAAGAACTATTTACCCTTGGAGCCTGAGACCACACCTGCAACAAAATCAACATCCTGGCTTGGCACGTGTGGCTCAACGGGCTAAGGCGCCAGCCACATACACCTGAGCTGACGGGTTCGAATCCAGCCCGGACCCACCAAACAACAATGACGGCTGCAACCAAAAAAATGGCCGGGTGTTGTGGCGGGCGCCTGTAATCCCAGCTACTTGGGAGGCAGAGGCAGGAGACTCACTTGAGCCCAGGAATTGGAGGTTGCTGTGAGCCTTGATGCCACGGCCCTCTACCCAGTGTGACAGCTTGAGGCTCTGTCTCAAAAAAAAAAAAAAAAAAAAAATCAACAACCTGTCCCTTCATGAAGGAATCTTAGATCCTGTGGCTTGGCCTTGGGCATTGACTTCACCTCCACACTCTTTTCTTTGGGGCACTGACGCTTTGTCAATTTGATGTAAGCTGCCACCATTTTCTAATCAGATTGCCACCCATCTCTCCCAATATCAGCATTTCTAGCAGCAGCTATAGATGAATATTCTTGCTCATGAGTAGCAGAACCCTTGTTTGATTATAAGTCTCTCTGAGTAAGAAACACGGTATGAACCTCTTGCTATACTGATGTAAGACCCAAGTTGGAAACTGAAGTAAACCTTGAAAGTGACATGAGTCACATTTCAAACTCCTGCTTCAGCAGACTTATGCCACAGCATATTGTCTTTTTATGTGAATAAATTGGCAATGGAAAGCACAGATGGCTCTTCCATGAATAATTAATTTCTAACAGTTCAACTAGGAAATGAATTTCTGTTGACTCATAAATCAGAATGACAAACAAAGACATGGTCTGCTGTCCTCCCCCACCAATTCTGCTTTTCCCTCCCGGCATCTATTTTATCCATTTCTCTTTCACATGATCATTTCACTGCCTCATCAAATTTTAAAGTTGGCTCCACCCAAGGCAATTGCCAGACAACTGTTTTTATTGTTGTTATTCTTGCTATTACCATTGTTAAGAATGGTTTGGTTTGTTGGCTTTTGAAAGTGGAGCTAGATATTTATCCAAAAGTACTTTTAGTGAAGGTGGTAAACAAAGTGTTTCCCACTGTTCCCTTTTTCCTAAGTCAGAATTATAAGAGCCAGGTTCTCTGAAGGTTTTCTGTCCCTGATTGCAAATCAGACACCTTCGAAAACACTCCTTCCAAACACCAGGGCTCATACAAGGTCTGGCAATTAAGTTCAGGGACTGGCCACCTTGCACCTTTGTTGGCAGCACTGTGCAAACAACTCAGCAAGGTTTCCTAACCTCAGTGTATCTGCGTCTCAGAGCTGTGCTGCAGTGGTGTCCTGGTGAGTGGTGTTTGTTATTGTTGTTGCATGTTTTTGTGTGCTGTCATGAGAATGTCAGACCTTTGAATTAGAGCAACAAACAAACATTCATAAATTTCTTGTTAAACTTATCAAAAGTAGAGGTAAAGTTAGGGACATGTTAGTCCAAGTTTACAGGGATAATGCCATGAAGAAAACAGCAGTGTACAACAGATTAAATGCTTTCTGAAGGGAGAGAAAGTGTCACCCATGAAGAGAGGTCAGGGTGGCCAGTAACAAGAAAACTGCTGAAAACATTGCAAAAATTCATCAAACTGTGCATCAGAATCATCAGGTGACTGACAGAAGCACAGCAGGTCAAGGGAACATCGACACAGAGATAGTTAAGAAAATAACTAAGAGGAGTCTCCATGGTGGTGGCGCCAACATGGGAGCCCACGAAGAAAACAGGTTAGACTTTCTAAGATACAACACTGTCATCTTCTGGCAAACTATCCTTCCTGGAACCAAAGGCAGCCCCGACTTGCATTAAGGAAACATAAAAGAAGACCTGGAAGATCTGAATAAAGAAATCAAGAAAATGGCTAATCAAATTCTCCAGCTGAAATAAAGTCTACTGAACAAAGTTTTCATCAGGATGAGAAGGAGAACTCAACTTCTGTATATCCCCAGATAAAAAGGACCCACCCCTCGATGCTGTCTGAGATGTCTGTGGAGACCACGGCAGAGTCAACTAAAGCACAGAGTCTATTTTGGGAGCGAACACAGGAGCCCTTACAGTGCCCGCTGGAAATCACTGGGAGGACCGTCATGGATGGTCCAAAGTGCAAGAAGGATTATGATACGGAGATCATTTTTGTAATTGTTTGTTTGTTATTGTTAGAATTATCCTAACAATAACATTGCCATGGCAACCATATCCCAAGAACTGTTTACCCTTGGAGCCTGAGATCACACCTGCAAAAAAATCAACATCCTGTTCCTTCATGAAGGAATCTTAGATACTGTGGCATGGCCTTGGGCGCTGACTTCCCAATTAATGAATTCAAGGCAAAAGCGCAACCAAATGTCTTGTCCAGTGAAAACACTGCACACAGAATGGGTGTGATGAGTGAACTCAAATATCCTCAGACTCTAACACACCACAAAACTGTAACAATGTGAAACGTGTTTCTACAGCCGTGAATGAAAGAATTTTTGAAAATTTCAATTTTTTAAACATTTTAGTGTTAAAACTGCACTCATACCAACATATGTTGTTTCAGGACCTTTTAATAAAAACCATTCTAAGTGGGAAAGAAAAAAAAAAAGAAAAGAACTGAAATTCCTGGCATGAGGAAGGTGTGGCTCTTACATCACCACATTGCACTAGCATGCACAGCACCATCTGTGAGGGGGTTGTAGCCAGTAAACAAATAACTATATTGAACGCACCCTTCCTACTCACATGATCTGGCCCCAAATGACTTTTTTGTTTAACCCAAAGATAAAGGAAATACTGAAAGAAAGTCATTTTGATATATTCAGGACATCCAAGGTAATATGATGACAATTTCTGAAGGCCATTCTAGAAAAAGAGTTCCAAAATTGCTTTGAAGGATGGACGAGGTGCTGGAATCAGTGGATAGCTTCCCATGGGGAGTGTTTTAAAGGTGGTCGTACTGATATTCAGCAATGAGGTATGTAGCACTTTTTCTAGGATGAAAAACACAAACTTAATTGTCCAACCTTGTATTAGTCAGGAGTGCCTTACACCAAATCTGCATTCATACCAGCTGCCCAACATCCAAGGGACCAGTCTTTGCATCAACAGTGAGTAAGGATCTTTTTTTAGCCACTGGTGCTCGTCCCCTGAGAAAGCGTTTCTAGAAGGTCTGTTACAAACTCTGCCATCTCTGAATTCCAAGAAATCCAAAGTCACCACACAATAGATTGCCCCTTAATCTATGCTGGCCTGGAAGCCGGGATGGACCTTCCATTGCATTAGACCTATTTTATCTGTTTAAAACCATGCTTTTTAGTGACTTTGTACCACGTTTGAATTGCCCATTCAAATTCTGCCTCTGTCTCCCCCACTAGACGGCAGGATCCGGGGAGCAGGGTTATGACTGCCTTGTTCATTCCTGGGGTCTTAGCACCATGGCAACCACATAGAAGATACTCAATAAATATCTGCGGACAAAATAAACTGACAGAAGGGGAAACGTGATTCAGCGTAACTGCGCCTGAAATAAAGAAGGAAAGACGTGTGGTTGCTTCCCTCCTTTCAGAGGCTTTAATTGTTTTGTTTTTGTTTTTTTTTTTTTTTTGAGACAGAGCCTCAAGCTGTCACCCTGGATAGAGTGCCGTGGCATCACAGTTCACAGCAACCTCCAATTCCTGAGCTCAAGCGAGTCTCCTGCCTCCGCCTCCCAAGTAGCTGGGACCACAGGCGCCCGCCACAATGCCCGGCCATTTTTTGGTTGCAGCCATCATTGTTGTTTGGCGGGCCCAGGCTGGATTCGAACCCACCAGCTCAGGTGTACGTGGCTGGCGCCTTAGCCCGCTGAGCCACAGGCGCGAAGCCAGAGGCTTTAATTCTATTTGCAAGTGCCCCTGCTGCTTTTGTCTAGACCCAGTCTGGGACAGCCCTTTCTGCAAAGTGACTCCCACACGCAGATTTAATTATCAAACTACTGGTCTTTCTCCTCTCCTTTCACTTCTGAACATCCCCTGTCCACCACCCTGAGCATCTGTCTCTACAGCCCCCAGCCGGGGTCTGTCTTCCCACCTGCAGGACCCACGTCCAGATCCACAGGCACCAGATTGAGTTTTCTGGAATATACATCAGACTAGTCCTTCCCCTAACTAAATTCCCTCACAGATCTCCTTACCTCTCAGAGGACAAAGTCTACATTTTTTTGTATTTGAACTCAATCTAACCACCTGGCAGCTGACGTTGGTGTCCATCATCCGCCCCCCCAGCCTCGGACTGGTTCACACGGCACCCTTAGCCCTATCCGCAGCCCTCACACGCTCCGTGGGCTGGTTCTGCTCCTTCTGCCCAGAAACTGTGCTTCCCCCTTCTTCACCCACAAGCTCTTACTCACACTTCAAGGTTCAGCTCCCCGTGAGCTCCTCCAGAAACCCTCGCTGGCACTTGTCACCTGCCCCACTCTCCACCCCCAGACTGGCTGGACGTCTTTCCTCCCCCAAGGCCTGATGCGTGATGATGTCACAGTAAATATCACACTACCTATCATCTTGAATTTGCTTGTGTCCTCTACGAGATATATGCGTCCTGAACCACCACCAGGCCTTCCTTTTTCATCTTTACATTTCCAACACTAACAGATTGCCTGAATTATTATTTAACAAGAAGTATCGAGCACATCCTGAGATCCTCGAGCCAGCCATGCCTGAAACTGGTGCCATCCCCAGACTCAGCATTTCCGTCAGCATTACACTCTCTTTTTCTCTAGAATTGGGATGTCTATCGCTTCTACAAAAATTTCGATAGTGTCCAAGTAAAATAACCACTTGAGATCTCAAGCTCCATAACCACTCTAATTTTGAATACAAACAGTAGTGGAGAATAGTAACTAGCGAAGGCTATAGTGTCTGCACAAGTCAAATCAAGTTCTCTATAATATGATTTCAGTTAAGGTACAAAGAAGGACCATGGCATAAATTATTAAAATAAATCCTTTGTGCATTAGACTGTCTCTAAAATAGACTAATTAGGAAGTTGGCTGTGCTTATGAGAAAATCTTGGCCTAATAATATGTAATGTTATTCTTTAAATGTGTTTGGATAGGAAACAGACCAAACGACCAAGGGCATTTTCAGCAGAATAGAAGCATCACGCCCCAGCCTGAAGGAAACCTACTTAGCAGCAGAGCTTTAACTTTTTTTTTTTTTTTTTGCAGTTTTTGGCCAGGGCTGGGTTTGAACCCACCACCTCTGGTATATGGGGCCAGCGCTCTAGTAGCCACAGGTGCCGCCCTAAAGCAGAGCTTTAAAGATAGAAGTTGACACAAAGCTCCCCAGGACAAAGTGAGTGTTTCATGATGCCTGGAATTATAAGCATTTTTGGTGTCAGGGTCTAGGAAGTCCTCCCTCTCTGACCTCCATCTGCAGATGGGCAATAAAAGCTAATACTGAACCAGAATTGATTCATTTCCCTGAGGAGTAGCCCATGATTCCCCCGTGCCCGGTCCCTCTGAGCTGGGCTGGACATGAAGCAAGACTTTCATTACTGGCTTGTACAACCCTACAACGCGGAGCAGACACCCGCTGGAGAGCAGGCAGGAGGGGCCCAGCTGGCAGCAAGGGGCACGTGCAGAGGGATCCTGGCAGTGGCAGTGAGCCTGGGGGCATCTGAAAGTTCAGGTACAGAAGTGGGTCCAGCCTGGGCACACAGCACATGCCCCTCATGTGACTATTAAAGACGGAGAGGTACTGCAGAGAACCAGGCGGAGTGGCGTTAATGGCAGAGATTTACTTTTTTTTTTTTTTTGCAGTTTTTGGCCAGGGCCAGATATGAAGCAGAGATTTACTAAGAGCATCCCCGGGCAAATAGGAAAATGGAAAATGGCAACAGCACCGGACAGGTAGGGTCTCTCGTAAAGCAGCTCAGGTTGGGGCAGGTGTTGGGGCAGGAGACCCTGCAGAAGATCTGAGGGTTATCTGCTAGAAGGATTTTGTAACCTGGAGGGAATATTTTAACAGAACCAGAAAATCAAGGAGACTTCTGTTCTTTGCTTCATGACTGTCCAGACCCACAGTGACGCTGCCTCACCTCGCCACAAGCCTCCACTCGCGCAGACCGAGTACTCCTGATCTCACTTGCTAGGGGGCAAAACTGAAATCAAGAAACACAACTCGTTTACGGTCACTTTCCCGGCCAGTCGCAACACTAGAATCCAGATTTTGATCTTCCTCTCTCAAAAGTAGGCGTCCTCCCCGTATCGGGCTGTTGGTCTAAACACTGCCAAGTGTGGACACAACTTAAAGCACGATGCTAGCTCTGTTTGTTTGTTTGTTTGTTTTTTTTTTGTAGAGACAGAAAAACTTTATTTTTAAAGTTTTAAAACTCTCACTTTATTGCCCTGGTAGAGTGCCGTGGCATCACAGAGCTCACAGCAACCTCCAACTCCTGGGCTTAGGCGATTCTTTTGCCTCGGCCTCTCAAGTAGCTGGGACTACAGGTGCCCGCCACAACACCCGGCTATTTTCCTGTTTTGCAGTTAGGCCGAGGCTGGGTTTGAACCCACCACCTTCGTTATATGGGGCCGGTGCCCTCCTCGATGAGCCACAGGCACTGCCCCAGCTCTGTTATTCATGATACACGGATACAAGTTATGCCATTAATGTTGCTACACAATCAAGGACTAAAAAAATCAAAGGTTATGAAACCAAAGAACACGGTGTGAACTTACAGGGGATTCAGAAAAAGTCACAGAGCTTATTTTACCTTGGAAAAAGAATATTATAATAAAAGGACACAAATGTTTTCCCTTTAAGAAAAGAACTCAGGAGAATGGCTTACTAGCACTCGTTACGATGTGAAGAACAAACAAAGGTTGGGAACTAGAACTCTTCCAGACCCACTGAAAAAGACTAAAAGAAATGAGCTGACACTGGGTCTTGCAGGGTGTGCGTTAGATGTGTAGTAACTACCCTGGGTCTGCTAAAATCAGGGTAGAATGTCTGGAAAGAATTACGGACATGTCGGGTACACAAAATAACCCAAAACATGGCAGTTTATCATGCTGAGTGCTCTGAATTAAAGAAAATTGAAGGGCCTTAGAAAGAATGTATTAAAAAAAAGAAAGAAGCCCCAAAAGGAAACAAAAAAAAAAAGGAAAGAAAATAGTGACTAATTCTCACACAAATTGGATTCAATTTTGACCAAAGTACATTACTTAAACATTAATTTTTAATTCAACTTGTCAATATGTTATTTAGGACATTGCATCCTCATTTATAAGTGAAATATGTTTGTAATTTCCTTTTATAACAATATATTTTCTCCAATTTCAATATCAGGTGTATCTAGATCAAGTAGAATGATTTTGAAATATTTCTTCTTTTTCTATTGTCTATAAGATTTGGCATGATCTGTTTTTTGAAACTCTCTTTTACTTTTATTTATATAATATTAGTTGTCTCTTTTTTGAGACTTTGGAAAAAAAATAAGAAGTTAACTGATGACTTCATACTGAGTCTCAGAGTCAAAGCACTCTATAATAGACATACTCTTATTTGACAATGTGAA
>CAUYRH010170918.1:0-25818 GCA_963574655.1 Perodicticus potto | reverse complement strand
AAGCCTCCTAATGCCACGACACTTTAATACAGTTCTTCATGTTGTGGTGACCCCCAACCATAAAATTATTTTTGTTGCTACTTCATAACTGTAATTTTGCTACTGTTATGAATCGTAATGTAAATATCTGATATGCAGGATGTATTTTCTTTTTTCTTTCTTTCTTTTTTTTTTTTTGAGACAGAGCCTCAAGCTGTCACCCTGGATAGAGTGCTGTGGCATCACAGCTCACAGCAAACTCCAATTCCTGGGCTCAAGCGAGTCTCCTGCCTCTGCCTCCCAAGTAGCTGGGACTACAGGTGCCCACCACAACACCTGGCCATTTTTGGGTTGCAGCCGTCATTGTTGTTTGGCGGGCCCGGGCTGGATTCGAACCTGGCAGCTCAGGTGTACGTGGCTGGCGCCTTAGCCTGTTGAGCCCAGGCGCCAAACCAGGATGTATTTTTATTGTTACAAAGGGGTCGCCACCCACAGGTTGAGAACCGCTGCTCTAAACTCATTTTCAATTGGATTACTGTACCACCCACCCAAGCAAATATTTAAAAAACCTCATTGATATTTTAAGGTCTTCTGGCTGCTATTTGAGGTGATAATGACTAGGAATGGATTCCAGTCTTAAACCACTGATTAAATCTTGTCATTTGTGCTAAGCTACTTTTATTGAAGACAGGAAAATCAAATCTGAGAAGAGGAGGAAGAGAAAGAACTAATTTTAGGACCCATACTTTGAGATCTTTGCCAAACAAACATTCGCTATAGTTGAAAACTAATTATTTGAAAGAGAAAGTAATAATCATGGTTTATGTTGCTATCAAGTAAGTGTAGACAGAAGCTTTCTTGTGTCCAGCGTCAACCTGTGTCAAAAAGTAATAAGCTAGATTTGTACTGCACGTGATCTCTTAGGCAGTGCTTAAACATACATAAAGTACTTTTGACCCAGATCTTTACATGATTTATTTATATACATGGGCATATGTTTGTCCGTGTGTATATAAATCTTCAAATGAATAAATGCATAAATATATGTGGCACTCTAGCTTTCAGAATTAGAAATATAATTTAGTTTACTCCCACAGAATAAGGTTGAAGATAATGAGAACTGAATTAAAGCTTACTTTCTTTCACAGAATTCCTCAGAGAGAGAAGACTGTAATAATGGAGAACCCCCTAGGAAGATAATACCAGAGAAGAATTCACTTAGACAGGTATGAAATTCAGTCTTACTTAAAAAGCTACCAACAAAAAAACAAAAAACAGAAAACCCTTGATTTGGTATTCTTTAATCACTGGAGCTTTAAGAAAGAGTACTTTAAAGTTGGTTTGTCCATATCCATCAGTTTCAATGAGGTGGCATTGTTTTCCTAACTATTTCAGAAACATCTAGGTAATGCTGGGCATAGTGGCTCACGCCTGTAATCCTAACACTCTGGGAGGCTGATGCAGGAGGATCATTTGAGCTCAGGAGTTCAAGACCAGCCTGAGCAAGAGGGAGACCCCCATCTCTACTAAAAATTGAAAAACTTGCTGGGCATTGTGTTTGTAGTCCCTGCTACTTGGGAGGCTGTGGCAGGAAGATTGCACAAGCCCAGGAGTTTGAGGTTGCTGTGAGTTAGGCTGACCCATGGTACTGTTGGACTCTGTCTCAAAAAAAAAGAAAAAGAAAGAAACATCTAGGCATACAAGTTCAGGACAGTCAGTTGGTTATATATAATAAATACAAAATAAAAAGAGTTTTGTTCAAGGAAAATAACTTTAAATGCTTCTTATGTATACATAGAAGACATTAAACCTTATTTCCCTGTTAAGATTCTTCGTATATTTTTTAAAAATATTAACAAAACAGGTTTGCCTCTAAGAAAGTTACCTCCTTTTAGTCTGAGCAATATTTTGTTTGCATTTTATAGACATAAGGCTGCTATCAATGATATCTTAAAAACATTTTTTTGCACACTGCTATGCCCCTCCCTCCTCAGTAACACATTTTACTTGTGAAAGTTTGGTGTCATGAATCTTTCTTTTTAACAATTAAGATGTCCAAAAATACTGGCTGAAAATCTGTTCTTATTGCCTATAGAAACTTCTAACATCTCCCTACGTCCTTACAAAAACAAGTTCTAACTAGAGAAAAAACAACCCACTTCTTTATTTTTAATATAAAATTGGATAAAATGGGCACCATTGCAGTAAAAATAATTTATTGCACTTTATGGCAAGTACTGCTTTTTCTCTTTTTTTCCTTTTTGTGACAGTCTCACTTTTTCGCCCTCAGTAGAGTGCCAAGGCATCATAGCTCACAGGAACCTCCAACTCCTGGGCTTAGACGATTCTCTTGCCTCAGCCTCCCAAGTAGCTGGGACTATAGGCGCCTGCCACAATGCCCAGCTGTTTTTTGTTGCAATTTGACCAGGACCAGGTTCAAACCTGCCGCTCTCGGTATATGTGGCTGGCGCCCTACCCACTGAGCCACAGGCACCACCGTTTTTTTTTTTTTTTTCTTTTTTTTGAGACAGAGTCTCACTTTTTAGCTCTTAAGTAGAGTGCTGTGGCATCACAGCTCACAGCAACCTCAAACTCTTGGGCTTAAACAATTCTCTTGCCTCAGTCTCCTAAGTAGCTGGGACTATAAGACACCCAACCACAACAT
Organism: Perodicticus potto; assembly: GCA_963574655.1. Taxonomy (NCBI): domain Eukaryota; kingdom Metazoa; phylum Chordata; class Mammalia; order Primates; family Lorisidae; genus Perodicticus; species Perodicticus potto. The sequence goes on along the minus strand of CAUYRH010170918.1, from coordinate 23,174 downwards.
CTGGCTATTTTTTTTTGTTGCAGTTGTCTTTATTGTTTAGCTGGCCCGTGCCAAGTTCAAACCCTCCAGCCTGGGTGTATGTGGTCGGCACCCTACTCACTGAGCTATGGGCAGGTGCTGCCTCAAGCATTGCTCTTAATTTACTTGATTTTATGTTATGTTCTAGGAACAGGATGAGAGAGCTAATATTTGTTGAACACACACCATGCAGATAATACTTAATCTTTACAATAACCCTGTAAATTTGCTGGACATTATGTGTTTTCTAATTTGTAGATGAAGAAAATGGAGGTTTGGAGAGGTTAGATGACTTGTCTAGACAGTGATTTGAAACTTGGATTTCAGTGTTTCTCCTTCTGTCTTCTGACTCAAGTTTGCATACAGTGTTAATTTAGAGGGAATCGTTAAAAACATGACACATTCATTTTTATTTACTCTACTCATGATAAACATTTTTTAGGTGGGCATGTTTTCTCTTATAAAAATAATTGTTTAGCAAATAGAATTGAGTTCAGGAAGCTTTATTTTATTTTATTTATTTTTTTTATTTTATTATTATTATTTTTTTTGTAGAGACAGAGTCTCACTTTATCACCCTCAGTAGAGTGCTATGGCGTCACACAGCTCACAGCAACTTCCAACTCCTGGGCTTAGGCGATTCTCTTGCCTCAGCCTCCTGAGTAGCTGGGACTACAGGCACCCGCCACAACACCTGGCTATTTTTCTGTTTTACAATTCGGCCGAGGCTGGGTTTGAATCTGCCACCTTCGGTATATGGAGCCAGCAACCTACTCGATGAGCCACAGGTGCTGCCCAGGAAGCTTTATTTTAAAAAAAGAAGGGGGTGGCGCCTATGGCTCAGTGAGTAGGGTGTTGGCCCCATATACCAAGGGTGGCGGGTTCGAACCCAGCCCCAGCCAAACTGCAACAAAAATATAGCCGGGTATTGTGGTGAGCGCTTGTAGTCCCAGCTACTCTGCAGGCTGAGGCAAGAGAATCGCCTAGGCTGGAGAGCTGGTGGTTGCTGTGAGCTGTGATGCAACAGCACTCTACTGAGGGTGACAAAGTGAGACTTTGTGTCTTAAAAAAAAAAAAGGATCAGTAATTGATATTTAGACAGTTACAGTTTTAACTGTTTGGAGATTCACAATTTGCCTCTTAATATAAATCAATAGAACAATATTGAATAAGATAAATTTAGAAGTTGAAACACTCTGCCCACTATAGTGTCAGAAACAACCGTCAGAGAACAATGACACAACAAAAAGTTTTGGCAACTTTATTTAAGCTAACAAACGAATTTTCACTCTGTAAAGTTATAAATTAATTTTAATAGGCTGATCCAGATGGTCCATTTGGAAAATGGATAGGCTGATCTGTGGAAAATTAAACTAAATTTATCTCTCTCATACTTCAAACTGAAGTAAGAGAGAGAATCGTGCCTATTAAGTCCAGCATATACAGATGGACCAGCAGGTCACACATGGGACTAATCTGATTCATTTTAAAAATAAATGCATACATTATTGAATCATTTTCTACTTGCAAGATCTGTTGTGTGCAGTATTTGAAAGAGATTTAATGTTTTTTTCATTGATATTTTAGCAGGTTCTCTTTGCTTCCTCCACTTAAACCTTTTTTTTTTTTTTTTTGTCTTAGTGCTTCAAAATGATTTCTCTAATATCTGTCATTCAGCATTGAGATCCAAGCTCTGGAGATTAATTAGGTCAGGAGGCTTCCCGCCCCCCCACCTTTTTGTAAAGGGTTTTATCTTCATTCTCTTTGTGAAGAGCATGAACTCAGTGTTCTTGGAAAGAGAAATGGCCTTTAGAAACAGGGAAGTAGGAGATCCTCCTGGGGCCCTTAGAGTCTTTTAGCTTCTGGGTGTTTTAACAGCCCCATGAATGCAGATTTGTAAATTTATTGCAGTGCCATCTGGTTTTTTGCTCAAACCAGATTACTGTTGGCTTGTGTCTGTCTATTGTGGTGGTCACTCCCTAGGAGCTTGCCCTCTCAATCTTAGGAAAGAGTGATGAATAGCAGGGGTCAATACAATCGGATCACAGGGCAGCTGTCCAGGACTGCCCTGAACTTGATTACCCCACTGCTGCTTTTTTTAAAGGTAGGACATAATATATAAGCTGTTTAGACACCCTCTTTTATCTATTACATATGCCAATAATGAAGTGCCATTTGCTGTGCTATTTTGTTTTTGTATTTCCTGTAGTCAAGTTCTATAGACAATAAGGTGTCAAAGCCACCTTATACCTAGTATTGATATGAGGAGGATTTATATCATATCACTTGCAACCTTAGATTCTTTTGCAGATATTTCTAATGGTATTTCAGTAACTCTTTTATCCTTGATTATGAGAAGTTCAAGGCCAGGCACAGTGGCTCATGCCTGTAATCCTAGCACGCTGGGAGGCCAAGACAGTGGATTGCCTAAGCTTATGAGATCAGCCTGAGCCAGAGCGAGACCTTGTCTCTAAAAATAGCCGGGCATCGTGGCAGGCGCCTGTAGTCCCAGCCACTTTGAAGGCTGAGGCAAAAGGATTGCTTGAGCTCAAGAGTTTGAGGTTGCTGTGAACTGTGATGCCATGTACTGTACCAAGGGCAAAAAAGTGAGACTGTGTCTCAAACAAAAAAAAGTTCAGTTACGTTCTTTGAATTTAGTGTTGATTTAAACTAACTATATAGTTCACATGTATTAGTCTAGAGTTTTGTGATTGTTAATAGACATGACTACTACATATTAATTGGGAGAGCAGTTTTTAAATATTAGAAGAACTAAAGAAGTATCACTGCAGTTCTTACAGATTGAAAGAATAATAGGGGAATATTATAAACAATGTTGTGCCAAAAATTTGACATCTTAAATGATATGGATGGCCACATTCCTTAAAAAATACAAACTATTAAACTAACATAAGGTGAAACATCACTTAAATAGCTCTATGTCTATTAAAGAAATTTAATTAATTATTAGAAGACCCAAATGGTTTCATTGGTGAATTCAATAAAAAATTAAGAAAGAAAGAATACCAATTTTGTACAAATGCTTTCAGAAAATAGAGAAACAAAGAATCCTTCTTGACTTGTATTATAAGACCACCATAGCATTAATTCCTAAACTTGGTGAAGACATTATCGGTAAAAGAACTATTGAAGGAAAAAGTTGAAAGATACTACTCCCTGTCTCACCAGGTCCTTTTGTATACCTTCTTTTCCATTTCATCTCTAACATCTGAAGGTGGGAGAGTTGGAGTGCAAAGTAAAAGCAGTGTATCCTTGTAAGGAAATTTTATTATCTTCATTGTAGCATAATCTTTCTCATCTCTTGGCATTAAGTATAAAGTTTTATTTAAAGAATGTACAGAGTAACTACAATTTTCTTTTTACTTTTACTTCTTAAATGCAAAGCCAAGGAAACCATAACCATTGTTTTCTTAGTTTTTATTCATATCTACAATCAAGGGCAAAGGAATAGGAGGATACATGAAAGTACTCATTACTTTTTGAAAAGTGTAGCGTTACAACATGCAACTTTTCTTTGCTTCACATTGGTGCTAATAGGATCTGTCAGCCCTGCCTTTCTCCGTAATTGAGTAAATTGTGACCGCTATCTAATCCTTCTCCCATCCCCCATTTCCTTTGTGTATGTGTCCACTTAACCATCCTGAGAAGTGGGCAGTGATAAATAAAGCATTGAGTAGAGCTCTCTCAACTCTTTGAAAGCAGCATGATGCCAGCCCTCTAGTTATATTTCTTTAAGTATTTACGTTTTTCTGTATTCTCTCTCTTGTGTGGCTGGAACCCTGGGGATGCAAAGCCATGAGAGAGGCCAAGAAGCTAACAAAGTAGCTGTCTCCCTTGTTAGCTTGTTCCTTTATTCTTTAAAAACAAGATAAAAACCATCTGGCTCAGGGCATTACATTTTCCTCCCCCATGCACCTCTATAGATGGAGACTTCACCTGCAGTGAGGGTTTACATTGATTAGGGAGGGAGCAGTAATTCAAGCTTCCATCCTCTTCAAGGATACTTTGCAGTCTTTAAAGGTGCTGACCCACTGAGTTAAACTGTCAAGGGAGGATAAAAAAGTATCTTCATCCCAGGAGGTAACAGCTGCCAGGTTTTCAACACCTTGCATGCTGTTGGAAAAATCTCTCAATTGTCAGCTGAAAGGAAAATGACTCTGTTGTCATTTTCTGTTAATGACTGGGGCTTATAAAAGAAATTACATGTATTCGACTTCAAAAAAAAAATCTAAAAAAAAAAAGGAAGAAGGAATGAGTAGCTGTTTTCCTTGCCTGCAATGCCCCCTTCCCTCAAATTCCTATGTTGTTCTAAACATTGCTTTGGATCTACAAAAAGGAAGCAGTGAAGAACTCAAAGTTAAAACCGCCATTATAAGCATAGAAGTCCAATGGCCATAGCTTCTTTATTCTATTGAATGAGTAGGAAGAGGAAGCACATCCCTGACATAGAAAATGACATTATAGTGTATGTTAACAAAACAACAACAACAACAACAAAGTCATTCATAAGCCAGTGAACTGAGAGAAAACATACTGTATTTCTGTTCTTTGGAGGACAGTTTGTTTTGAGGCAGCAACCAGATGGGCAAATACCAAGACATTTATTTTTTCAAGAGAGACACTTCTTTTCATCTTAAACAAACAAACAAAAAAAAACCCACACAGAATTTACTTCATATAATAGCGCTATAATATTTGCCTATAACGGCATTCCCTTCTTTCTGATTTGATTGATGAGGGGAAAACGTTTAATGAAATCCCTGATATCAGGCAGGCAGAGTTTTTTTCCTATTTGTTTTAGGTTAGTCATTTTAATTGTATTGAGTAATTAGAAGGTACACACAGCCAAGGGAGCTTTGTTCTGATAATTGCACAAGAAAGCCCATTCCCTATCTACCATTGCTTTGTGTTAAGACACTTCTCCCTCTAGTGGCAATAGTAAGCACTTTGGCTTAGCAGTAGGCAAGGTGTAATTGCAATATGACAAACTATGCTTAAGGGACTATCTTGTAAATAAGTTCATTGGGAGTTTGGCATTATTTCATTGTATATGTGTGGGGTTTTTTTACCCTATGAAACTTCCTACTTCTCTTCCTCCCCTCCAAGTGCTTTGGGCTTTGTATGGAAAAAAATTGCCTGAGATGTTTATTAAAAAAAAAAAAAAAAAGCACAGTGCATTCTGGGTAATGTTTTGCAGCTTGACTTAATTTTAGTCATCTGTTTTAATTACCTATTTATAAAAATGCTTTTGCATTTGTAGACATTATTTAATACTTTGGAAGAAGCACCTCATTTGAAATAAATAAATAAATTATACTTATTTTAAATAGTGCATGTAAAAGACCTTAAAGGTAATTAACGTTGGTCTCTTAAGTAAGACAAAAGTGATCTTTCCAAATCTGATGAAGTGATTTGTTTATGTAACTTCCCACTTCTGCTGAATCCTTTAGAGCCTAATAACAAAAAAAAAAAAAAAAACACAGTTGGGCAATTTGTGCCTAGCTACAAAAACCCTTCTTCAAAAAGAAGCAATTTAATAACCAGCTTTCTTAAAATTACTTTGAGGAAGGAAGACTATACAGGGGGTTGGTGCTTTGTTTTATTTTTATTTCAATGTAATCATTCTTTGATAAATTGTGTAATCACTGACTTTGTAGAAAAAATATTATTGAACTCCTGGGTTTCCATGACCATAAAAAGTATATTTTCATATAGAGAATTGAGATACTGTGAATAAATTATAAAGGAAACAATTTTTATGCTGGTCAGAATCCATATGGGCCCAATTCATTTTGTGTTCAGTGTCTAATCTGGATGTACCATTAAAAAATAAGAAAAAGAGGAAAAGCTATTGTGCCTAGCTGCGTGAGTCCTAAAAAAGTCTGCCCAAAGAACAACATGGAATGAAATCAGATACAGCTTTGCAGCTATCAAACCAGCTTCAGTAGCATCTGTGTGGCATTTTTAAAGCCCACTTCCAGCTTCCGTACATGTTGTCTTTTAGTTTGCTTTTTCTATACCATACTTGCTTGGGACATGATTTGATGTTACCATATATCAGAAGGTCCCTGTGCCCCTAGCCTCCACCTCCAATTACTAGCACTTTTCATTATCCTATATCTTGTTCTGCTATAGGGCTGCTGAACAGATTTCTTAAGCAGCTTTTTGCAAGGTTAAAAGAATGCAGCCTGGTAACAAGTTTGTGTCATTTTAAATATATACCTTCTAGTAAATAAGGGGAACTCTGGCAATCAATCCCTTTTAGTGTGTTATATGTTTCACTTGACAACTAAACCTTCTATTGATTAGCCATTACTTTGTTAGATAATCCTATGTCATTGAATCCATTGTAAAAAATTAAACTCTTTAAAATGTTTTACCCTAGCAGCAGTGTGAAAATTGAAAACTTGTTCAGAATTACAGCCTGCTTTCACAAAGAAGGTAGTTTTCAGCAAAGCTTCTTACTGGTTTATGCTTATGTGCTTTATATGCAATATAAAAACATATTAAAGTACTCCAATGCGAAACTCTGCCTCCGGTTTAGCAATGAAGCTACCTTTTTGAATGTTGCATGGGGACAGACCTATCTTGCTTATAGCTATTATATTTGCTAGTTTGATTTCAAGGTGGAAGGAGTCTTATAAAAGGAAAATATTGAATGTTTTAGCCTTTTTCTTTCAGTAATCACAGGACTGTTACAAGTTTTAGTTTACCAATCTATGTTATTTCCTTGGGAGAGTAAAGGTCATATACCCATTTTACAGATGGCATGTCTGGAAAATAAAAGCTTTTGTATAGCCCTGCTTAGAAACGCCCTCACAGAAAGTCTGTCACAGGTTTTCTGAATCTATTTAATGTCCCCTTACATATGTTATATTTATTCATGGAAGGGAAAGAGAAAAATTTTTTCCCAACTTTTTTTTTAGAAAAGTAACATTATATTTTATTAATTCACTAGACAAACCTTTATAATCCCTTCCCCCCTAAAATGTTAACTGTATATACCTTTTATTTTATATTGGACATTTTCATACAATGAATAATCCAGATATTAATTGTATAAGTCAATGAATTTTTTTTTTAATTTGAGAGGGTCTCACTTTGTTGCCCTTGGTAGAGTGCCAAAATCATAGCTCACAGCAACCTCAAAATCTTGGGCTTGAGCAATTCTCTTGCCTCAGTCTCCCAAGTACCTGGGACTACAGGCACACCCCACTACATACACCCAACTATTTATTTTTTTAGAGATGGGGTTCTCGCTCTAGTTTAGGCTGGTCTCTAACTCCTGAACTCAAGCAATCCACCCACCTCAGCCTTCCAGAGTGCTAGGATTACAGACAAGTGTGAGCCACCATGCCTGCCCTGAATTTTTGAGAAATCTTTTCTCTCCTCCTATGTAACCACCATCCAAACAAATCTGTAGAATATTTTCATTATCGAAGAAAAATCTCTTGGTACCTTTCCTACTCACTGAATCAAACATTGATCAGCTTACTGTTACCATAGGTTAGTTTTGCTTTTTCTAGAATTTCACATAAAGAATAATACATTTTGGAGGTCTTTCCCAGCATGTTTGTGAGAGTCATCTGTGTTGTTGTGTATAGCAGTACTTTATTCTCTTACTTTGTTTTATTCCATTGAATATACTTGTTTGTTTTCTGTTTTCCTTTTGGTGGATATCTTATCTGTTATTTTTATAAATGAAGTTATTATGAATATTCTTATGTAAAGGGTTTTGGTGAACATTAGCTTATCGCTCTTTAAATTTTCATACATTTTCTTTTGTAAAGTGTCATAAGTTTTTAGCCATCTTTAGAAATTGCTTTGTATATCTTTGTATTATTGGGTTTTTTTTTTTTTCTGTAGAGACAGAGTCTTACTTATCGCCCTCAGTAGAGTGCCGTGGCGTTACACAGTTCACAGCAACCTCCAGCTCCTGGGCTTAGGCAATTCTCTTGCCTCAGCCTCCCAAGTAGCTGGGACTACAGGTGCCCGCCACAACGCCCGGCTAATTTTGGGTGCAGTTTGGCTGGGGCTGGGTTTGAACCTGCCACCTTTGGTATATGGGGCTGGCGCCCTACTCACTGAGCCACAGGCACCACCCTAAAGTTATTATTTTTAATTTAGAGACAAACTTGAGTGCAGGGTCATGATTGTAGCTCATTGTAGCTCAGGACTCCTGAGCTCAAATGAGCCTCCTGCCTTGGCCTCCCAAGGTGCTAGGATTACAGGTGTGAGCCTATGCCCCCAGCCAATTATAGTATTTATGTCTATGATCTATCTTAAATTAATTTTTATGTATGCTTTTAAGTAGAGTTTGGGGTTCATTATTTTTTTTTTTTTTTTTTTTTTTTTTTTTGAGACAGAGCCTCAAGCTGTCGCCCTGGATAGAGTGCTGTGGCATCACAGCTCACAGCAACCTCCAATTCCTGGGCTCAAGCGAGTCTCCTGCCTCGGCCTCCCAAGTAGCTGGGACTACAGGCACCCACCACAACGCCTGGCCATTTTTTGGTTGCAGCTGTCATTGTTGTTTGGCGGGCCTGGGCTGGATTCGAACCCGCCAGCTCAGGTATACGTGGCTGGCGCCTTAGCCCATTGAGCCACAGGCGCCGAGCCGGGGTTCATTATTTTAACCATAAATTTATACAGTTGTTTTAGCACCATTGTTGAAAAATCTTTCCTTCCCCCTCTCTCCCCCATTGAATTGTATAGGTTCATTTGTCAAAAGTCAGTTGACAGTATACTGTAGTGCATGTGAACCTCCTCTGTTGCTGCTGTACACACAGTAGTGAGTGATAGTGGCTGAGGTGCTGACCCACCCCAGTTTAACGTACCAATAACCAAGGAAGACAAGACAAATGATAGTTGTCTGTCCTTGCACCAAATATCATACTGTCTTGATGATCATAATTTTCTATAATTATTAAGATCAGTTAGTATGAGTCCTTCAGGTTCGTTTTTATTTTAATTTTATTTTAGCTATTCTAGATTCTTTGCATTTGTATGTAAATGTTAGAATAAACCTAGCAATTTCTGTCAAAAAATTTGAAAAGTTTTGGTCTGGATTTATTAAGATTGTGTATCTGTTTGAGTAGAAGTAGAATTAGCATCTTTAACAATATAGAGTTTTGGCTGGCGCCCATAGCACGTGGTTATGATGCCAGCCACGTACAGCGAGGGTGGTGGGTTTGAACCCGCTCTGGGTCACCTAAACAACAACAACTGCAACAACAACAAAAAATAGCCGGGCGTTGTGGCAGCTAGAGAATCACTTAGGCCCAAGAGCTAGAGGTTGCTGTGAGCTGTAACGCCATGGCACTCTACCCAGGGTGACATAGACCCTGCCTCAAAAACAAACAAACAAACAAATAAAAAACAATATTGAGTCTTAAGGCCAGGCATGGTGGCTCATAACTGCAATCCTTGACCTTTGGGAATCCCAAGTAGGAGTATTGCTTGAGCCTAGCATTGTGAGACCAGCCTAAGCAAGAGCAAGACCCTATCTCCATTAAAAATAGAAAAATTATAAATGATAGGCATCATGGAAGGCACCTGTAGTCCCAGCTATGCAAGAGGCTGAGGCAGGAGGATCACTTGAACCCTCTAATTTGAGGTTGCTGAGAGCTAGGTTGATGCCACAGCACTTTAGCCTAGGCAACAGAGTGAGACTCTGTCTCCACCAAAAAAAAGAAAAAAGAAAAAAAATATATACACACATATATATAAAAGTATATATATATATGTGTATATATATATATATATACATATATATATATATAGAGAGAGAGAGAGAGAGAGACTTCCAGTCAGTAAACAGGATATAGGTATATATCAGGATATAGGTATATATGTAACTCCATGTATTTATTTCTTTCTAAATTTTTCTAAGCAATGTGTTTTAGTTATTATTTTCTTGGACATATTAAGTTTATTCCCCAATAGTTAATGTTTTCAATGCACTTGTAAATTGTTTCATTCTCTAATTATTTATTGCTAGAATAGAGAAATCCAATTGATTTCTCTTGACCTTTCTTCCTGTCATTTGTAAATGACAATTTTATTTCTTCTCTTCCAACTTATCTGCCTTTTGTTTTTTTCCTTATTTTTTTTTTTTTGAGACAGAGCCTCAAGCTGTCAAATTCCTGGGCTCAAGCGAGTCTCCTACCTCTTCCTCCCATGTAGCTGGGACTACAGGCGCCCACCACAATGCCCGGCTATTAATTAATTAATTTATTTATTTAATTTTTATTTTTATTTTTTTTGGTTGCAGCTATCATTGTTTGGTGGGCCCGGGCTGGATTCGAACCCGCCAGCTCAGGTGTACGTGGCTGGCACCTTAGCCCGTTGAACCACAGGCACCGAGCCTGTTTTTTTCCTTATTTTAGTGGCCATGACCTCTAATACAGTGTTGAATTGGTGTGGGAGAAGTACATCTTCAACCTTGTTCCCAATTTCGGAGGGACAATATTAAGTCTTGTACAGTTAAGTATGATAGTCAAAAGTTGTATAGCTGCCCTTCATGAAGTTTTCTTTTATTCCTCACTTGCTAAGGCTTTAAAAAAAAAAAAAACGAAGTAAGTGACTTATGTAGGCCAATGCTCTTTTTTAGCTGAGATTTAGCATATAGGTCTTTATTTTCTTTATTCTGTTAATATGAATTCCACTCATTGATTTTACCAAGATTTTTTTGTGTCTGTTCATGAGGGATATTGGTTTATAATTTTCTTTTTAAAGACTTTCTTAAGGTTTTGGTATCAGGATTGTACTGGCCTCGTAAAATTAGTTGAGAAGGAAGTCTTTCCCTCCTCCATTTTCTAAGAGCATTTGTGTATGGCCCTGGTATGTTTCTATCATAAAATGTCACAGAATTCACCAGCGAAACCACTTGGACCTGGAGTTTTCTTTGTAGAAAGTTTTTTAACTTACCATTTGAATTTATATGGGTAGTTTTTTTGTAGCAGTTTCAATTGCTTTAGTAGGTATAGAGGTATTCAGATTTCTTGTTTCATATTGTGTCATTTTTGGTAATTTGTGTCTTTCAAGAAATGTTTTCTATTTATTCAACAGGTTGTAATCTGTTAGTATCTTTTAATCCTCAAATTATTTCATATTGGGCTCATGAAAGCCTTTTTAGGCTGACTTCTGTGCCCCATAGTCATATCTCCATCCTCTGGTCAGTACTGGAATCAGCCAAATTTAAGGGATCTGTGGCTCCCCTTAGAACAGAAGGTTATTTAGCAACCAAGATTCAAACACCAACTTTTCTTTTATATATACAGTAGAACCTTCTGTATTTTGATCACCTTCTTAAGTTGACCTAATTTTCTTTTTCTTTTCTTTTTTTTTTTTTTTGAGACAGAGCCTCAAGCTGTCACCCTGGATAGAGTGCTGTGGCATCACAGCTCACAGCAACCTCCAATTCCTGGGCTCAAGCGAGTCCCTTGCCTCTGCCTCCCAAGTAGCTGGGACTACAGGCGCTCGCCACAACGCCCGGCCATTTTTTGGTTGCAGCCACCATTGTTGTTTGGCCAGCCTGGGCTGGATTCGAACCCGCCAGCTCAGGTGTACGTGGCTGGTGCCCTAGCCCGTTGAGCCACAGGTGCCGAGCCAGTTGACCTAATTTTCATAGATTGGACCAGATATATGCACCAGATATACTTTTATCAGTATACTAGGCCTAATTCCTTACATTAACCAGTATTTTACAGTCCCTTGGGTGGTCATCTTACAGAGGTTCTACTGTATCTATTTTTCCTTTTTTTTTCTTTTTTAAAACCATGAATTCACAGTGATACCTCCAATACCCGTTCAACACTACAGGGTTGGTCCTAGATTTCTCCCTTCCTATTTATATTCGTAATTTCCTTTTGTAACATAAGGAAACTGGTTTGAAATTTTTTTTCCTTTCTACTCTTTTAAAATGTTGTTCTCTTGTCTGCTAATCTTAATTGCTTATGGTAAGTAGCCAGCTATTATTTATTTATATTGTTGCTCCCAGGTATGTAACATGGCTTTTTTCTTTGGCTGCTTTCAAGGTTTTTTCATTATCACTGGTTTTCAACAGTTTTGTTTGTGATTGGGCTAGGTGTTGTTTTCTTTGTATTTAATCTACCTAGGATTTGCTGAATTTAGCTCAGAAAGCCAATGTTTTTCACTGGATTTGGGAAGTAGAGTAGAACCTCTCCAAAGAGACCACCCAAAGGACTGTAACAAACTGGTTAGTCTGTTAATATAAGGAAGTGGTCAACATAAGGATCTAGGCCTTAGTTCATGTGGCATATGTATGGTTTATGAAAATGAGGTCAATTTAAGAAGGTGGTCAATGTAGAGAGGTAGTCAGCTATATTTGGTCACTATTTTTATAATTTTTTTTGTGCCTCGTTGTCTTTTCTTCTCCTCAGATTCCAACTGCATATATGCTAGATAATTATAATTCTACTACAGGTGACTGAGACATTTTTTTCTCTTTTCTTTTATTCTCTCTTTTTTAGTTTATATGATTTCAGTTATCTGTCTTCAGATTCATCGACCTTTTCTTCTTCCACCTTCAATTTACTTTAAAACCCATCCAGCGAATTTTTAATTTTAGATAATATGTTTTTCAATTCTAGAATTTCTATTTGGCTCATTTTATGTTTTCATTTCTGGTGAAACTTTTCAAATGTTTATTTGTTGTGATCATATTTTTTTTTTTTTTTTGAGACATAGCCTCAAGCTGTCCCCCTCGGTAGAGTGCTGTGGCATCATAGCTCATAGCAACCTTAAACTCCTGGGCTTACGCGATTCTCATGCCTCAGCCTCCCAAGTAGCTGGGACTACAGGCACCTGCCACAATGCGTGGCTGTTTTTTGGTTGCAGTTGTCATTGTTGTTTGGCAAGACCAGCTGGATTCAAACCTACCAGCTTTGGTGTATGTGGCTGGTGCCTTAGCCGCTTGAGCCACAGGCGCTGAGCCTGTGATCATATTTTTTAAAGTCAGTGGACACATAATAGCTTCTTTAGAGCATATAATATATGCTAATTCCTATAACAAAGTCTTCTCAGGGACAGCTTTTTATTATTCTTTTTCTCTTAACTATGGATCTCATTTATCCACTTTGCTCATGTCTACTAATTTTTTATTGTATAATGTACGTTATAAATGATACATTGCAGAAACTCTGAATTCTTTTATCTTTTTCTGATTAACTTATTGAGTTATCACTGTTTCCCTGTGTGTATTGTTTTTACATTTGCTGAGGTTAGGTGTGTTTTGATTTTGCTCTTAATCCTAAAGCCAGAGCCCTTATTCCTTTGACATACTTTTTTTTTTTTTTTTTTTGGAGGCAGAGTCTCACTATGTCGCACTCAGTAGAGTGCTATGGCGTTCCAGCTCATAGCAACCTCAAACTCTTGGGCTTAAGTGATTCTCTTGCCTCAGCCTTCCAAGTAGCTGGAACTACAGGCACCTGCCACAACGCCCATCTATTTTTTTTTCCCCCTTTTTTGCAGTTGTTATTTTTGTTTAGTTGGCCTGGGCTTGGTTCGAATCCGCCAGCCTGGGTATATGTGGCCGGCACCCGACCCACTGAGCTACAGGTGCCGCCTCCTTTGACATATTCTTTAATCAAACCTCAAATTCTTTTTGAATTTTCACTGGAAAGTCTGGGATGCTTATTAAGCCTCTCTAAATTGGTAGGAATCAAATTCTAAATTGATGTCCTCATGAGCAGCAACTGGAATCTTCACTCAGGGTCTTTCAACTATCCAGCTGTTGCTTTCCTTTGGCATCTCTGTAGTCTTCCCTTCATGTGTATAGTTTGTGGGGGTTAACCATGGATTTGAGAAAAATTTATATGCATTTTTAAGGCTTCCTCCCTCCCCTGTGGTTCTATTTCTACTTTATGGGATTTCTCTTCTCAATTGCCAGCCATTATTATAGTTTTCAACTATGTTTCCAAATATCTCAAGCCAATAGACTATGGTTTTATATTTTTATTCTTTTTTTTTTTTTAGAGACAGAGTCTCACCTTATCACCCTTGAATGCAATGGCGTCACAGCTCACAGCAACCTCCAACTCCTGGGCTTAGACGATTCTCTTACCTCAGCCTCCCGAGTAGCTGGGACTACAGGCGCCCGCCACAACGTCCGGCTATTTTTTTTTTTGTTGCAGTTTGATTGGGGCTGGGTTCGAACCCACCACCCTCTGTATATGGGGCCGGTGCCCTACCCACTGAGCCACAGGTGCCACCCTAGACTATAGTTTTCTAACTGAATTCAATTTTGGTCATTCTGCACCAAGTGAACTGACAAGTGCCTTCTGGAGAAAAGCATATAAACACACATCTTACCCATTGTGGTTTTCTTCTTTCAAGATGAGTCAGCACCACCCGCAACCCCGTTTATGCCTGTTTTAGTCATTCTTTACATAAGATTACTTATGATGAGTATTAATCTTCACTTATGCCTTTATAGTTTGTTGTTTTTTTTGAGACAGAGCCTCAAGCTGTCACTCTGTATAGAGTGCTGTGGCATCACAGCTCACAGCAACCTCCAATTCCTGGGCTCAAGCGAGTCTCCTGCCTCCGCCTCCCAAGTAGCTGGGACTACAGCCGCCCGCCACAACACCCGGCCATTTTTTGGTTGCAGCCATCATTGTTTGGCGGGCCTGGGCTGGATTCGAACCTGCCAGCTCAGGTGTTCGTGGCTGGCGCCTTAGCTGTTTGAGCCACAGGCACCAAGCCAGCCTTTACATAGTTTTAAAACGTTTTTCCATAGTTTATAATTGTTATTTGCAGGAAGATTAATCTATTACAAACATGTCTGCCATTCTGGAACCAAGATTCTTTGATTAAAGTTTTATTTTATTCAGTAAATACCGATTACTTCATAAATGTCTTTTTCAGACACAGTAAATTTCATTTTTAAAAAAGTTTTGTTATTGTGCATGAATAGTGAGTGTTTGTGGGGTTAATCATTACAGAAAAGCCTAGAATTTATGTGTACCAATAGTTTACACACTGATTTCAAATGATCCAATTTATTTATTTTTAATGTGTTTTGATGGCCAGGTGCCATGGCTCAGTCCCTTTAATCTTGGCTACTATGTAAGCTGAAGTGTGATCATAGGAGTCCAGGAGTTCAAAACTCCATTTGAGCTATGATTGTGTCCACTACATTTCAACCTGGGTATGAAACTGCGTCTCTCTTTTTTAAATTTGTTTGTGTGTTTATTTTGAGAAGTAGTAGAGAATTCAAAAACTGTATATGGCAGTATTTCAGTATTTTTAAAAACCGTTTCTAAAAAATTCTCTTTGCAGACTTACAACAGCTGTGCCAGACTCTGCTTAAACCAAGAAACAGTATGTCTAGCAAGCACTGCTATGAAGACTGAAAATTGTGTGGCCAAAGTAAGTAATATTGCTCATCAATATACATCACATAGTAATAGTGCTATCTCTATAATAGGCATCTTTATTCAGTGTTGCTGTTAAAGAGTGTTAGAGGATTATAGATTTAAGAAATAATATAGGGTGGGTGTGGTGACTTGCACTTGTAATCCCAGCACTTTAGGAAGTTAAGGTAGAAGGATTACAAGAGCACAGGTCAGGAGTTGTCTGACAAGAGCTTATTCTCTGATTTATACCTTAAGCCTTCTCACTGTAGTCTTCATCCTCATGATGAAAGAACTAGCTGACTCTCTTGAGGTCTCTTTTTTAAGTCCACTAACTCCATTCATGAGGGCTCTTAAAACATGCAGTAGTCTCTGGGTCTACTTAATCAACTGAAAATATATAAAATGTAACCATTGAAATGATCCATGTTAAGAAATGTCAGAATTTATTTGAAATTATCATTTAAAAAGTAGAGTTCATCGGTTAAGTGTCTCTTATATATGAATGTCTTAATAATTTGCTATAAAATGTGAGTATGATAAACTACACATTTTTTTTTCAGTCGTTTTCTCATAACTAGCAAGTGCTGATTAACCCTATTTCATATCCAGCATTTGTATATGGAAACAGAGGTATGATTATTTGGGCCTTTAAAAATAATCTTCAAAATTAAAAGATAAAGGCTTGGTGCCTATAGCTCATCAGCTAGGGCACCAGCCACATACACCGGAGCTGGCAGGTTCGAATCCAGCACGGGCCTGCCAAACAGCAATGACAACTACAACCAAAAAAAGAAACAAAACAAGCAAAAAAAATAGCCGGGCATTGTGGTAGGCGCCTGTAGTCCCAGCTACTTGGGAGGCTGAGGCAAGAGAATCGCTTAAGCCCAAGAGTGTGAGGTTGCTGTGAGCAATGATGTCACATCACTCTACCCAGGGTGACATAGTGAGACTCTCACTCTCAAAAAAAAGAAAAGAAATAAAAATAGTCTTTCTCCTTTTTGGCCATGCTGCTCTCGGTTTTACTACTAGTGGGTTTCTTCTGGCTAAACAAGGTAAAATCTTAGCATAAGCACCAATCCAAGAACAGGGTGACGATTTTAATGAGTTTCATTGAGAGCTGGCCAAGTGAGCATCTGTTCCTTTTGTTTTCTCCACATTTTGTAAGCTAGGATCTCTAAGCTACATAGTTTGGTTGGTGTGTGTTTGTGTGGTGTGGGGTTTGTTTGGGTTTTTTCCCCTCCCACCTTCTACTATAGTAGTGCACAGTTAGAAATCTTCTGGCATCTGGCATAATGATAGAATTTCTTCCACGTTATTGTGTAAGGAAATAAGTTTGCTCGTTGCTGCTTATCAGTCTGTTTCACTCACTCCCAGATGGTGATCCTCTCATCCCATTCTTGCTTATTTTAACCTTATTGACACCTATACCATTTCATTGTCCTCTTAAATACTCTTACAATGATTTCTATAATTTCCTATTGGAACCTAACTAACTTCCTGATTCCTTTAATTGACCTAACTCCTGTCTTCTGGTTCATTACTTTTGAGTTGAGTCAAATAATCAGTTGATCCATAGGAAATAAAAACATGTAGCTTAAAAGAATTTCTTTTCTTTCTTTTCTTTGAAAAGAATTTCTTTATTGCAGCACCCTCCAGTGAGTCTCATAGCCTGAAACTAGTGAGAGTTTTCTCTTTTTTATTTATATGTTATACATGTATGTGTCTCGTGATTCCGTAATGTTTTATTAAACCTCATTTATGCTTGACCTTTGATAGAGTGATTTGCTATTGTTTTTGTAGGTCTGCAAACTTGTCCCTATTTCTTGTTCTTCACCTTTAGCCCTTAACTGAGTGATTCCATTTACTACATTGATAAGCTTGTGTTTTTTGAACTTGGTACAAGTATCTGTTATTGATCCAAATTGTCCTCCAATGTAGTCTGAATGTTCAACCATCTCCAAGTGAGAGCAGCTGTAATATAGTGATATCAACCATTTTTGTCCTTGAGTTCAAAGCAACTAAATTCTGATAAAAGTTACTTTGGTTTGGGAGATACCAATTATAATCCAAAGTCTTATTATTGAGTATTGTTCATGTTCATTTTAGAGAAAACATTAATACCAATTATTTCCCTAAAACCAGCTTTATTGTTATGTTCAGACCCCTATAATACCTTGTATGCAACTCTTCTTTGCCAGAAATATCTTAATCTTATAGTAACTATAAAAAGGGTACCCATTAATTCTTTTTTGGAATAAAAGAAAACAAGCTAACAAACTACAGCTCTCCTCAGTTGCTTACCATAGGTCTTTTGAATATTTAAGTTGAAGAAAGAGGCCTAACAGAAGATTTAAATATAAAAGTGGGGAAGGGATCATTTTATCAATGTGACTTGACCCAAGTAATATTTGGAAACATCAAAATATATGTCTTTTATTTTTTTCAAAATCCTTTCTTCTGGTTATAGCCCTGTTCCTTGTGTTTGGAACATTATGAGTTCAGTATTTATTATAGCTTTAAATGGACAGTCATTATTAACTGTCAACGTAGTCTTTAAAATCCATAATCACATTGTAACTAATTGCCAACCTTCATGATGGTTTTTAATTGGTACAGAGAACTAACTGGAAAACTGTAGACCATTAATTTTTTGTTATATTTTTATTGACTTTATGAAAATATTACTGACAATTTTGGTTATAGGCTTTTCCCTATTTTACCGTTACCTACATCCAGACACACATATACAAACACAGAGTTAAATTGAGTTCAAATATGTCTATCTAGATTTTTGGCCCAGATGGGAGAATTTTTGTTTTTTTATGTTGGTAAAATAAGCCCCTTCAGTAGTCCTTTGTAGATGTTCTCTAATTTAGTTGTTGTACTTTGTGGTTATTGTTTTTTTACTTGAGACTAATAATCTGTTTGAAACTGACTGAGACAGAAAAGTGTGATGTTTCTTTCCACTCACTCCAGATTTTGATAGAAGACTTGTTTTATTTATTTCTAAAATTATATCCGCAGGAAACAAGCTGTTTAAATTCAGATTATACTGAAGCAAAATGGTCCTGGTATGAGAAGCAACGTGCTGTTTTATGAGCACAGAGTCCCTTTTCTCATAACTGATTGATAGTAAATATTTTCCTGAAGAATTATTGCTAACCATGAACAGTGCAACTGTTTCACTTTTTTTTCTGTGCTACTTGCTGTACCAGCCATTGTCGGTAATTAAGATCTACAATTCACAATGCAGACGTTTGCACTTCCTCTGGGTCTGCGCTATTTATAAGGCATTTCAGCTGTTCAGAGTTTCTTTTGAGTTTTAAACTACATGTTAACAGGCTTCTTTAATATACTGTTCCACAAGTAGCATATCAGATGGTCCATTCATCCCACAAGTGCCTTCGTCAGGTCTAAATATTGGCTGTGTAGAGAAAATAATATGATTTTAACATATTATTGAGGCCAATGTATTTGGAAAAATTCCAGAATATTTTGTTTTGCACATTAAGCTTATTTGTTTTTCAAAAAAGAAGAAATGAAGTTCAGAAATAATATACTTTTTAAAAACTTTGAATGTGACTTCAATGTGTTAATCAGATATTGAACTCGCAGAGGTTTTGAGAAATACACAGTAAAGTGACTTTTCCAAGGTTACTTTGGAATAAATAAAAGCAGGACCTCCTCCTATAGCCAAGACTTTTGTGTATTTGACAAATTAAGGATGTAAGAATACATTCTTTCTAGATGTACATGCTATTTAAGAATATAGACATGGGCAACAAAAATGGATCCGCAGATTGACTACACCTTTATTGTCTGATCAGCTCTAGGAACCCTGAGCATATACCATTATTGAGGAAAACGTAAACAAGAATCTTGATCTATATTAAAATTGGTAAAATTCAAACCTTTTTCAACCAAGAAGAAAGTTAATTTCCCAGCCCATAATCTTCGTGAATCTATGCCTTAGAATAAGAGTAACTGCTTATGCTGCAGTGTCCTTGCTACCAGCATTCATTGTTTAACATGCATAGGGAAAAAAACAAGAAACAGAAAGCTGTTAATAAAATGTGTTTAAAACTTGCCCCAAGTGAGAATCAGACTGTTTTTGAGCCTGAAGAGTCCAGCCGCATTGATTATATGCATCGTTCGTCAGCATCTTCCAGCAGAGCAGATCTTCAGAGAAATGCGGGACACAAGTTTAGTGCTGATTTTTGATGGTCCTTGAATATACACACAGCTTATAACAAAGACATTCCAAGGCGGTTTTATTTGACCAAACCTAAAACTTTCAGTAGTTCTTTTGAACTATAGTGTTTCTGTAAACTTCCCTTCTTCAGTGAATTCTTTATGAACCTTTTTAAAGATAGCAGCGGTTCAGCTGTTGGGAACCACTGATGTATCTGACTAAGGTGCTTCAAGATGCTGGAACCTAGTCATATTTCTTTCTATCTAGCCAGAGAGCTAATAAGATCAAGTTTGTCTTTGTGGATTGATCAAGATTAGCATGAGATGAGTCCAGTCAGTGTATTCATCAGTGAAACAGGAAAAAGGTTGGGGAAGAAAGGGTTGAAAGAAGAAAAGTTCTTCATCAAGAATTGACTGCAGTATTGCCTGCTGATGCATGTCAGATCACCCACACAGAGAGATCACATGGCTTCTCCAAAAGTCAAACGATCAATTCGCCTCGTTTTGGCTCTGTACTTAATGCACAAACAGTGCGATCTGCGGGGCTGTAATTGCATTGTTAGGGCCAAGGAACAAGCCTGTGCCTTTTCAGCAGACAGCTGGCAGGGAGAGAGGCATGTTGTTAGGAAAGAGAGAGGCAAGGCAAATAAAATTACTGCTAACGCTCAGAGATCGGCAGGAGTCCTACTTGCCTAATCTTACCGGTGGGAGCAAGCGGCTGTTGTAATCCAATTATAGCAGCATAAGCAATTTGTTAGACACTCCGCATAATGTAACAATTTCCCAATAAACTCTGACTTGTAATAACGTCGGCAAGAGTCCGCATAAATCTGCCCGAATGGTGGGGGCTGGAGCATTCGGCTGGGGGCTTGTAATTGGCGCCATCAGCACGTTTTGCGGAGTGCAGTATGGTGCAATCTTTCAGTGCAGGAATTTTAAGGAGAAAAGCATGGTACACGTTTCTTAGAGGGAAAAAAGTGGCCATTAAAAGGGGAGCAGCAAGACGGGCATACTTTTGCCTTCACATTACCTAGGAATCTTAGTGTAGAAAGAAAACAGGAGGAAGCCATATTTCCTCCTAATACTAAAGAGGGGAGATAGAGGAAAGAGTGTATAGATTGGTTAAATTCTTTTATTTAAAAGGCAACAGTTTCTATTATTTATACCCTGCTTTAGCCCCCTAAAATGCTGTTCAGACAGCATTTAGGTAACAGTTTTATAAAATGTTCATAGCCACAAACACCTAGAAATGCCAAATTTAAATTTGTTTTCTTCTATAGTTTAGCTTTTTTTTTAAGAACATGAAAATACATCATTTTCTTTTTGCTCAGGACAGTTCTTTTGAGTACATTATCTCACTGAATATTAAACCTTTCTGCAGAGTTCGCCTTGTGCTTTAAGAAACCATTAGTTTCTGAAGGGTTTAAATCCTAGCTTAGTTGTTTAGCTGGCTTTACTGGGCTGCTTATTTTCTAATCCTTAGACGTTTTGTGAATATCTATGATACTAGGATCAGTAATAAATCTTATTGAAAACTTATATTTTATTGGAATACAGTCTTATTTAAAATAATGCCTGTATGATCATTATAGGAATAATTTTGATTCTTAAGTAATAAAATTTATTTTAGAAAAATTTTTTTTGTTATATGGAAAAAATTAGAACCACCCTTCTTTACCACTTTGTCTTTGTAGTTACAGAATAGGCTTTCTTATTTATGAAAAATATAGAGATGAAGAGTACTTATAGATTTAATAGACAAATTTTCATGTTATTAAGTGTATATTAAATGTTACCTACTTTCTTATGCCAACTCAACCCTTCACTGCTATGTAAGTTGTGACAAAATCAAGCTTCTGAAATAAGAACAGGATTCTTCAAAATATCCTATTGCTGTGGGTATTATCACAATAAATATTTACTTTCCATATAAACATTCCTCCTACCAAAGCAAATGCTGCCTTGTTTGACTGGCGCTATATCAATAAACTGCAGTGTGTCTAATAAAGCCACTCAGTGTCTGGGTTTAACTAATGGCTGATTTTCATGGCTTTGACAGTGAGCTGTGTGCGTTATTTTCTCCTGATATTGTAAAAATAATGAGAGCAAATTAGAACAATCAGTTTATACAGATAGCTCCTGATTGGAGGCGATGGGCAATATGGCAGCAGGTAATCCATCTTCAGCCTCCTGTCACATTAACTTCAGCAGTGTGAAAAGATCAGGTGGGGTAAGCAGGGATCCTGCCCAATCGGAACACTGAAATTAATGAGAAGAGCATTGTTCTGTGATCAACCTTTTCATTAGCAAGACTAGAAATGGAGGGAGTGTTGAAGGCAGCACCACAGCTGCACAGTGCCAGGCACAACTGCTGAAAAGAGAAAAAAAAAATCTGTGAGTTTTATATTACCTTTCTCTTGCTGTATTCAAGCATTTTGTTTCTATTCTGGAGCTGGTTTATGCATTTAAAAAATAGTTACCACAAATATTGTTGATGTAGTAATAATCTGTGAACTATAATTCTGTCAGGGGTCATTTAGGATTCTGATCACCAGCACTTTCTTTGGCATTGTACTCTGAGTTTTAAGTTTTTATTGCCTAAAAATAACCAGAGGAATTAAATTTCAAAAAGTTCTGCTTTGTTAACTGCCCCTCTGCCCACTTTATTTCTCCAATTTAGAGTTTTTCTTGCAAGTGACACGAGCATTTTCTGGTTTAAAGCACTTCTGTCATGTTGAGTTATTCAAAAGAGGAACAAAATCCAGACAGCAAGCTATGGCATGTTTAAATTGTATTCCTTTCCTGATTCTGTTTATTAGGAAATTCAAGTTTTGTTTTTATATTTCCCTTGCAATTGACTTCTCAGTGTTGGGGCTGTGTTATTTCAGTTTATATAATTGAGGATTAAATATCAATCCAGTGTGGTGTTTATAAGAGGAAGAGAGAAAAAATATATGCAGTAATTGACACTAAAAGCTGATTCATCCATTTAAAGCTCAGAAAATTGTAACCTTGTTGATCACCCCAATAATATTGGTGGGAAGTAGTATAAGGGCATGGAAAATATTAATGATGTAAATTTTCTAAACTAAATCAGCTCCTGTTTTCTAGACTTTTTGTTGTTGTTGTTGTTGGTTTTATAAGTTTATTTGACATATCTGACAATCAGGAAGTTAGTTTTATCCACTTTGACTGTCTATACATTTTTGAAAGTAGTAACAGGTACATAGGTAACCAAAGTATAGAGCTTGTATGGTGAATCTTCATCCTCATTATGTTTTCTGGACAACTGAACATGGATACAGTATGTGGCATTTCTTTGGCCCAGACAGCTTTTTTGAGTCTGGTATTTGTGCACACATGTGGAGTTCCCATCTCCTTTTGGCAATTTTCTGGATCTCTTTAAGTGCCCAAGAGGCACACTTCTTTTTTTTGAGACAGAGCCTCAAGCTGTCACCCTGGATAGAGTGCTGTGGCATCGCAGCTCACAGCAACCTCCAATTCCTGGGCTCAAGCGAGTCTCTTGCCTCCGCCTCCCAAGTAGCTGGGACTACAGGCACCCGCCAC